>JAOTQR010000109.1:5745280-5768281 GCA_025774065.1 Solanum ossicruentum | reverse complement strand
TTAAAAATAAAAATAAAACTTGATGATTATTTCTGACACTAATTTATGAAAAGGCCGGACAAAATTGGGTGTCAACATATCATATATGATATAAATTAAAAAAACAAGTTTCATAACTAACATATCACATTGATTGTCTCTTAACACCCTTCAAAATATCCCATCCCCCATTAGATCCGATCCTGCCTCCCTTTTACATACACGATCTGTAGATATCGAAATTTTGTAGAACTCTACAAGATGAGTCTTATTTTAGTCAGAGTTTCTTGGAGATTACTCTACCCTAAATCCTAATTCAATTCATGCCTATATAAAGACATTATATTCCCTTGAAAAGGCATTTGGAATATCCCATAAATTCTAAATATGGCTTAAGTAGATCAAAATCATCCTATGTTTGAGAAATACACCACTAATGGCCCTTGAATCATAGAAAAATCTATCCTAACGACCCTCGAATCATGGAAAATATCAGGAAAGAAGAATCAAGGGAGAAAAAAATAGATTTGTATCCACATTGTTTATGAATAAAATCATGTTTCTTCATATTTTATTGGTGATTGCAATTTATCTTTCATCACTTTAAAATTTGTTAGCAAATACTATCCTATTTCAATCTCATCCTAGTAATATTTATCTAGACAAAATCATATACAAATATTTTTGAGATAATAATTTTTATTATTTACAAAATACCAAAAATACCCCCACCCTCGAACAATGTGAGAGGTCGGTGGTCTTTGTTGTCTTTAAATAGACAAATAAGACATATTATGAGAGCTGTAACTCGTAAGCTTGTAATTGTTGCAAAGGAAATAAAGTCGATAACTGTTAGAAAATAGTATAAAGGATATGAAGACAAACTTATTTAATGGAACTAGAAATAGTATGGACAAGTAAACTTGAAACTAACATTGGCTTCTTTTATATCTTTCTTTTGTTGTTTATGCATGCATTGACAGCATGATCAATGGTGTCTTTTAGGCCTTTAGAGAGCTACTTAATTGCTTTGGTTACGCAACTATGTTGACCAATGTCTACACTAGCTTGTAAAAACTTTCTTCACAAACATCCAATTTTGTTGATAAGGATGCTGAGATGTGTTTTTGGATTGCTTAGTGACTCTAAAACTTTCCTCGATTGTATAATATGGCATTGTAATTACAACTTTCGGTGAATGAAATGTAATAATTGATGATATGAGATAAAGTATATATCTACATAGATATAGAGTATATGTGATCAGTTGGTAGATTAGAAGTAGTTGATGAAGTTGATTTTATGATGTCTAATTTATAATTTCAATAAGTAAATGGGAAAAGGTCTAATTACATCCATTGTGTAATATGACATTGTGATTAGAACACTCGATGAATGAAATATGATAAGGAAGTACCTAGTTAGGTATCGAGCATCTTTGAGTTGGTAGAATTGTTGAAAAGTAATTTTTTTAGATGTTGAAGTTGATTTTATAATATGTACTTAGTATTTGATATAATGTTGAAACTCGCAATAAACGGTTAGTGATTTTGGTAAATAAAATATGATAAGTAATACGAGACAGAGGAAGTACTTAGTTAAGTGTATATAGATCATAGATTAGAGGTAGTTGATAAGTATCAACATAATTTTAGATGTTAAAGTTGATTTTATGATGTATAATTTGTATTTTGATACAATGTTGAAGCTCACAATAAACGATTAGTGATTTTGGTAAATTGAAATGTTGATAGGATTTTTCTCTATTAAAATGATTGATATATTCTTAAAGTTATTCTTAAAAAAATTAAGCTTTTAGAGTGATTTTTACATTAAAAACGAATGAAGGACAAATAGAATATAAAGTTAATTAAAAATTATGTTTGGCAAAGTAATTCAAAGATTACAAAGATTTTAGAAGTAAAATCATAAGAAGTCTGATTAAATCAAAAGTGCTTATAAGTTTTAAAATCATAAATTATGGATGGCCAATTTATGATATTTTAATATAAGCATTTGAGTTATGAGCATTTTTTAGTGTTTACCTTTATTAAAGGTATAGATGAATAAAAAAAATACTCATGTGTCAATTTGTTAATTTTTATACTAATTTAAATATTTATTTTTGCACAATCAAAATTGAAGAACATAAAATAAAATAAAATTAAAGATCACCTCTATATAGTTTGCTTACAAAATAACATATATTCTCTCATAACAAGCTACTAAGGTAACTTGAGAAAATAAAGTAATAATATATTATACCAAACAATATAACAATAGTCACAGTTCAACGAAAAGCTTGTAAAGTCATTCTTTTTTTTTTTTAACTTGCATATAATTATAGTTAGTTTATAAGTTGCTTAAAATTATATTGTCCTGATGTAAGGACATTAATTGGACATGATTCTCTTAAATCAAAAGCCCCTTCTTCCTTGCACTTACAAATATTTTAAATTCATCTTTTTCGCATAATACACAAATATGTTCTTTAATTTAATTTCAAATATCATCTATGTCCTCAAATTTTGAGTTACACAAGTAAAAACTTAAATTTGTATAAACTTGAAAAAGCAGACATATCACCCTATGTGGTAAATATATGTAGAATGTCATGTAGGATGCCACGGAGGACATACGTGTCTGCTTGTTCACTTTTATACAAATTTAACTGCTTACTTATGCACGCCCAAAGTTAGAAGACGTATATGTCAATCGAGCCTAAGTTAAAAGGCACATTTATCTTTTATGCAAATCCGAAAATAATTAAACAAGCTAATTTATTCAAAAAATTCTTTTCAAATCATGTGAAACATGATGAAATGCTTTGTTTAAGAAAATAGCTTTTATCTAAAACATAGCAAAATTACCTAAAAATGATTTTGTATCAAGAGACATTAAAAAAGTGCTAGTTAAGATATAAATTAAATCCATAAATACCATTATATTGTTCTTTTAAACTAGATATGCATAGTGATTTCTAATAATAAATGAATTTAGAAAGAATAAATGTAACTCTCATGGGTCACACTATGATACTAATGTGTTTCTTATGTGAAACAATTATCATTTGTCATATTTATTTCCTTCATTGTTGATTTTCAATAGAACTTGTATGGTATAATACATAAATTAAAATCTAAATTTACTTTAAATTTTAATTTTGATCTTTAATTTTCAGAGTGCACAAGTAAGTACTTGAATTATATAAAACTTCAAAAAAAAAAATATTTTAACTTCTATACTTCAACAACCAGGCATAAGTAGGCACTTGTGGCACTATGAAGTTAAAGTGTTTTTTGTTAAAGTGTTGGATAGTTAAAGTGTCTATTTGTATACAGTGAAAGTTAAAAGATCAAACTTCAAAGTTAAAATTTGAGGTGAAGTTTAGCATCCAATTTATGTGTTATGTCAACTTGTATTCTATAATATATTTATGGTTTCTCAAATCTATCAACTATGCCCTATCTTTCCTCCACACAATGATCAATGCATATTCAACGCCTCGAATAGAAGAGTGACGAACGGAATTAGAAGAATACAATATGTGTTGAATAGAAGAGCGATAAATGAAATTAGAAGAATAACAATGTGCGTTGAATAGAAGAGCGATAAATGGAGAAGAATAACAATGTGTATTGAATAGAAGAGCAACAAATGGAATTAGAAATATGCATTGAATAGAAAAGCGACAAATGAAATTAGTCCACTTGTGAGTCATGATGCTAATATGTTTCTTACATGAAATCACTGTAAAACTACGATTGCACCTTTTTGTCTTATAATAGGTCAATGATTGTATGTCGGTCACTGCTCTTTTTCCTCATGTGCGCATACATATTTCTAAAGTAACAAATATAACCTAATTGTTTTATTCAATTGAGATAATATATATATTTATTACAATTTGAGTCTATATTAGTGTAACGATCCAACTCGCTAGTGATACTATCCGCTTTGGGCCTAGGCTCTCATAGCTTTAAAAATACATCACTGGTAGGTAATACATGTTTACCTAGATACGCAACATCTTTCATGTGTTTTGCCGATGTGGGACTTTTCATCTTAAGATGGGCTATGTTATATATACCCCCTCTATGGACTCAATGTCCTCGTTAAGGTTTGTCACATCGCATGGAATTCGCATAGACTCGGCACTGAGATTTGCCCTGCCTCACTGGAATTCGCCTAAACTTATTTAAACTCTAACCTTCATTGACAAGGTTAACACAGAAGTGCTTCGGGTACAATCTGTAATGACCTAACATGCTAGTGATATTGTCTGTTTGCCGCCTAGGCCCTCACGGCTTTAAAAGGCGTCACTAATAGATAAGACTTATTTACTTATATACCAATATCACTCCTTTGTTTTGTCAATGTGAGACTTCTCATCTTAAGATGAGTTGTTACAATCCGAAACGTGATTGACACTTGAAATAGCTATTGAACCGAGCAAATTCTTGGTTTGCCATGGTATAACATTTAACATGAAATTATAAAGAAGCTGAGAAATAATAAACATAAGATAAACTTCTGAAAATAAAATAATCTTTATAAGCACATATTGAAATTAACTAGAACAATGACAATATCAAAACAATTAATGTCTAATGAAGCCTTTAATGTCTGGACTGAATAAGTCTGCTGAGATAAGGCTCTGAGCTGCCTATAAGCAAAACAAGTAAAAGCTAAATTGTAAATTGATCAATCATAACTAAGTCTTCTGGATATGAGGAGGACTTATCACAAGTTGAGAGTGAAAAATTAGTGAAACATTTGACGATGAGCTTAAGTTTGAACATTAGAATCAACATTCTAAAATAATGTAGCAGAGCGACAATTCATTGAATGCATTGATATGTAAGGCCTAAGCAAATTCAATATATGAAATAACATCATAAATGGTGTCACCGTAAAAGATCATGATCAATACTTAAATAAAGAAAATATAACTTTTCTAATTGTGGAATTTCTAACAATTGCCATATACCATGTGAGATTATGATGTTTAATTTCTGATCTGGTTAAGAGAGTTGTTAATTTTATACCTTGATGAAGTGTAGAACCTAATTAAGTTGTGAATTCATAACCAGCTCTGGAGCTAGAGAAAAGTCATTTAGACTAGCGTATAATCCTAATCTATGGTGGCAATATAGGTCTAAGATATGTGTAATCTAACATATACTCTTCTAGATGCTGAGAAGACTTGAAACTATATAAGTTTATATATATCATGTAAAGCGGCTAAAATCATAGCACACATATTTCTTAAAAAGTTACTCTAAAAACTATATTATTGTAAAAATCTGCTTGATTCTGTATCAAAAATCAAGTTATGTGTTACATCCTAGAAATTATCAAAATACCCTATACCAAAGATTGCTCGAATAACGCATTATCCCAATTTTTTTGGCAAATCTGAGGTAGGAATATCAATCAGGGCAAAAAATTATGTGGATAAGTAGTCTCGATTGAATTTTAGGTCAATCGGATCAAAAGATAATTTTTTGAAGTAAAATTGTAAAATTAAAAGGGTACGCGACGCGAACCTGCTCCGTGATAGTTTATTTTTGAGTTATGTTCATAAAACGCATTGACATTTACGATTACATGAAATAGACATAAAACGCATTTGACAAATTTGATTTATGTGTTATTTTACAGAAAAGCTATTTCTAAACGCGTTTTAAATTTTTTGTCAAAAAAAGAACTGAAATGAAATGGTTCGCATCACAGACTTGCTCCATCACGGTACTTGACATTTAATTTTAAAAAGTAAGGGCATTCAGTCTTTTTCCACCTATCCTAGACTAAAATTCCATTATTCTGAGATCGATTACGCCCTAAAATTTGTAACCTACGCTCATTGTCCTTCACTTTTCACGTACATCATTCGAAGAAAAGAAATTAGGGAGAAAAGAGAAGAGTTAGGACTTGAGAAACTTCCCAAATTGTTCAAGAAAATTCATGCCCAGGTAGGTAAGACCACCTTAAATCCTATTTTCGTGCATAATCTATACCTCTTATAAAAAATTCTAATCAAGAGTCAAGTCGATTCATTCTTATGATCTTACTGAGAAATTCTAGAATTTTATTGTGAAATTCTTCTTCTTATTCTTATTATTTCATTATATATTATTATGATGTCATGAACTTCATTGTTAAGTACATATCTATATATTCTTGAAGTAATATTTTATTTACAAGAATCCCACATGAGTTTTGAGAATTATTCTATTGTCATGCTTCATTTGCATTGTAAAGTTATTCAGTCCAAAGTATGAGTTAGTTTTAAGAAGTATCTTAGTATGAGTTATACAAGTAGCCTGTTCACTATACTATCTTTTGAGCATAGCATATTAGTTTTGAAAGAGCGATCCAGTCAGTTAAAATATTTTGTATTGCTATTTATCATGCATAAATTTGAAAGTTTAAGGGAACGTGATAGTTCCAAATTATTTTATTAGTAAAAAGCATGACTATTTTCATTTTTTAAAGAAAGCATTATTAGTTATGAGAAAACATTATCAGTCTTGAGAAAGAAAAAACAATTTAGGAAAAATATATAGAGCCAAGACTTCAAGTAGCAGATCTTTAATTTTCCCCTAAAGTGGAACATTTTTATAGTTATTAAGCACAGTGCATGTTTTGGGAGTAGTATTGAGCACCAATATGGGTACGAGTTCAGATAACTCCAACTTCATAAACTACATAGCCATCGTAGGATAGGATTGTACTAGATGTACAACTCTTCATATGCCACTGAAATGGTCCAGTTTAGATGGATCCATAAGTTCAGCTTCGTCCCTTACCCTAGCAAGGTATTGGATGGCTCTAGCAATGTGGGTAAGACATTGTATCATCATGATGCTCATAGTGACAATTGTTGGTTAGAGAAACTCCGCAAGTTACAATATGTATTATTTTCAGATACAGACAAAGTTGCGTTTATTTATGCATTAAATTAGATATTTTGCTATAATGCATTACTTATATTGCTAGATTATTTTCTACATTGAATATATGATTTGAGGGTTATTTCTTAAGTTTTTTTGTTTTGGCTATTTTACATACTCGTACATTCCACATATTGACGTCCTTTTTACCTGCATCATTGACAGAGCCCCTCAATAGGTGTATCATCAGGCGATTCAGTATTTTTACTTAGCCAATGGTGAGACCTTTTTGCAGTCAGAGGCTCGTTGATGTTATTCCCTTTAGTTTCAGTTATTTTCTTTTTGTTTGAGGTATCCATGGTCTGTCACGGTATGCACTCTTTAGTCATGACTTGTAGAGGTTTCATAGACTAGTAGACAGTATTACAGTATCTTTTCTCTTTAGATCTTTTGACTATTAATTTCTTAGCTGGTTTGCTTATTATGATTTCAAACATTAATATAGTAGTTGTGTTTAATTCTAGCCTACTCGTATAGCTTAAGTCTTTCGCTGAGTAAAGTAGCCAAGCCAGGTGATTTTCTTGGGGCCAGAAATATTTCAAGTGCAGGTCACGTCTTGGATATAGATTCGGAGCGTGACATTATGACTTCTGTGAGTATTGAGTTTTTCTTTCAAAATAAATATGATAGAAGTCATCAAGAAACATAATTTCAAATCAAAATCACAAATAAAGTTACCAAGATTTTCTAGAACAACCTCAAAATAAGTTACAATTGGTAGATAATAATATACCCCAATTTCCATGAAATACTAAGATTCACTTAGTAAAATTTTCATAGAATCAATATAAGAAGTGAATGGATTGAGTTGAAGATTTGAGATTGAAATTCTACTTGAATTTCAAGTAAAATAGACCTTTGAAAAATCATCAATGGAGTTTTCCATATTGAATACTTACATACCTGGAAGAGGATAACATCTCGAAAGCAAACTTGAACGAAACTTGCTTGAAACCCTAGACTTCACTCTTGAGAAACTTCCTTGGTCATGGAATTTTTGAGAGAATGAATGAAAGAGCGATCAATGTAATCTGATTATATTATGCTATAAAAGATTTTAAAATCTTACAAGAATGTTTCATAAAGTAGAAAGGATCAAAATATTCTTATTTGAACAAAATAGGAATTGCACTCCTAGGAGAGAGGGTTAATGTTGCACGATCCATTAAACTTCAAGGGGTTTTTGCCATTTAGCCCGTTGCTCCTCGAAAGGTCTAACCGTCCTTCCCATTGTGCCTCAAGGGATCTGCACAGTACAAACCATAACATCTCAGGTTGTGTGTTGAACCCCTATGACACTAGGTAACAAAGTTTCAAATTTGCTGAAGTTTAATGATGTTTGTGACTCAGACATCAATACAATCCACTTTTTACGTCGAAGACTCTCATCTAACTACCAAAACACATCCCAAATGATTTTCAATTATTCTAAGGACTAAATAATTTAATTCTTAAATTTATAAGGGCATGTAAAACTACATGAGCATGAAGCAATGTTGGAAGGTATTACAATATTAACTAACTAATAGTTATGCTAATGTGGCACATCAATTAGTTAAGTTTGTATATAAGTGTTTCATACTTATTTTAATTTATTTTTGTCTGTTTTTTTCTAATACTCAATAAGTAGAGATTGTCTAAGATTTTAAACGTTCTCTACATTTTACACTTCTCTACCATCAATCATTGCTATCAACTTCTATTACCAACAAACTCCATCATCATAATTAGCACCATCGTCGAATATCTCTATACATTTTTTTATCACCACTACCATCATCGCCATCTCTAGTATTCTCAACCATTACTTCCGTTATGGTCATTCTCCACTATCAATTACCTCTGTCATCATAACTAGAACGACCATCAAACATCATTAACTACCATACTTCTTCGACTATCACCAACTACTAACATAAACCAACTTCATCGTTTCAATCATCAACACCACTATCAATTGTCATTATTATGACAGTCACCATACCACCAATCACCTACACCATCACAATTACCACGATCACCATTACTAGCCACTAATAATAACTATTATCATCACCATCACCACCACCACGTACAAACTATCTCTACCATCAATAGAAAGTGTTTTTATTTATTTATTAAATATATTCATTCTAATGTTGAAAAAGAAACAATTTTAATCATTCAGTATTTAAATCTAGAGAGAACATCTAAATCATGCAGATGCGCATTCAGATTCAGACATCTAAATCCTAATGAAAATAAATAAGGCCTTAAACTAAAGCTAAACATATTTCATAACACTCACTACAACAAATAATAAATATAATAATTTCCACATCTATTTACTTAACTTGTTTGGATGATTGCTTCATACATTTTCATAATATATTGTATTGTATTGCTTTAGTGAATATAATATTTAAATAAATTATATTATTAATTTTATAAATCAGCCATTTGAAGAGTAAATATGTATTTTATTATAAGAAAAAGTTGGGCATGGAATAGAATTATTATAAAGTGATAAAATATGATTATTTTAATAATATGCAAAGATAGATAAGATGAATTTATTGACACAATATACTAAAAGATTTTAAGTAAGAATCAAATAAAATCTTATATTTAAAATGACAAAAACAATATATAATACAATAGGTAAGAATCATCTAACCAAGTTAAAATAATTTATTATTTTTTGAATTAAGAGTCCAATACGCACTTGTAAGAAATTTATTTATATTTTAAGTTTCATATATAAACTATCAACTAAATGTATGAGCAAGCTTTTTTAATTTAAACTATCACCAAATATGTATTTGAAACACATATTAACTATCAATTATTCACTTTTTTCTAGATAAACAAAAAAATTTAAATAAAAAAATGAATAACAAATAATTAACGCGCATTTAATTCAAATAGAAAATCACACATGTGATACTTCAAACATCAAATTCAAAATATCAAAATATTTTTTTAAAATGTGATTTTAACCTCCCCCGCCCCGTCACCTTTTTATACCAAGTTCCCTAAGAGCCCATTACCCTAAACAGCCCACCACCTCCACCCCCCCTAGGTAATCCCTCCTATATATATAAGAAGAAAAGAAAGAAAAAGAAGATCACATTATATACGTACTAAACAAATGACTCTCTCTTTCTCTCTCTCAATTCTCTGCAATCGGTAATCCTTTCTCTCCGTCATGGATTGAGCCATGAATGAATCTCTCTGATCTCTCTCGTTCTCTCTCTAAAAACATCGCTGTCTCTTTCTCTCTCTCTAGGATTTTGAGGTTTGATTTCATCAATTTTCTAGTTAGTTAATTGTAGGGTTTTCCAGTTCGCTCTACGGTGAAGCCCTCAAAGTTTCCAGCTGAATTCCTGTAATTCGCTGGTTTCTGCAATTAGGTATGAATTCTTCTTCTGTTTCGTTTGTTTACAAGTTAATTTGAGTTTGTTTTAATTTCGATAAGCAATTGGAAAAATTCGTTTTCTTCTTTATTTTGGGTGGCATTTGTTAAACGGTTAAATTAGAGTTTTGGAGCTAGGTATCATACTTTTTTACGGTGTAATTGTTTGTCTTTGTGGATTCATGTAATTAGTGGGAAATTGATTTTGACTTTTTTTTTTCCTTTTGAATGTTTTAGTTTTTCAAGTGACTGAGGCTGACGCTTTGTGATGAACACTCGGTTTTTTGTGCTGCATTATATTTGTAGGGAACACCTGGTGTTTTCTTTTTATTTCTTTTTAATTTTTGGTTGGGGTCAATTCAAGTTCATTTTATCTGTATTTTCATTTGCTCTTCTTGGATGATATCATGCAGTAGTTTAATCCAGTTTTTTCAAATCATGGAATTACATACTAGGCTTTAATTGCTTTTGTTTCTTGCACTTTTCAGCTTAAATTAATTGTATTTGTTGTTGAAATTTTACTTGTTGCACTCATTGAGACTGAGCTTGGTGATGATATATTGTTATTTGGCTTCATTGGTCTGATTTCTTTGGAGAGCACGTCATGCTTGTCATTTGCTGTTTGAGTGTCTTAATTGTCGGGGTTCAAATTGGGCTTTTATCAGGGTTTCGGAATAGAATTGCTTTGTTACACCTGTTTATTTCCATTGATGTCAGTGACATGAGTGTTCTTTGTCAACTTAATGATGCAGTTCACATGTCATTTATTACTTGGGGAATGGTGTTTTATGTGCGGTGGTCAGTCATGTTGGAAGCTTTCCCCTTGGGGATTATATACTATAAGCAAAATGTGCATAGTTAAGCTGGAATTGCTAAACATGGAAAGTCCGTTAAGAAATTGTGTTCTCCTCCCAATTTTGTTTGGCAGTATCTGGCTAGGCACAGAGTTTAGGCCAAAAGTGCCTTCCGTACCAAATTATTTGTTTTCTTATCTAGCGGGACCTACAACACGTCAGGTCCATGGTGAAATAGGAATATAAAAATTATATAGTTGTTAAATATAGTAAGATGCCAATCTTCTTGAGATAGACCATAAAAAGAGTTTCAGTCAAATTTCTGACGGAGGGACTATTAAATATTGGTATGAAGATTTAAATGTTTTAGAATTAATTTGTGGTGAATTTGGTCGTCGTTCTTTGATAATTTTCATGTTATGGGAGGTTATTCTTTCTATTCCATCATGCAATTCTCTTTCAGTAACTTGTTTAGTATACCTAATAACATTGATCCTTTAAATGTAATCTGATACCCTTCCTTGTCATTCCTGAAAACGGGGGAGTTAGCTCTATACATTAAGGTTGTCAACTGGCACTTATGCAGTATATTCAACTAACCTAGGTTGTGAACAACTGTCTCCACATGCTTTGTCATTGATACTGTCTTAATTTGCTTGTAATTGTACTCTTTTTCCACATTGCTCAACTCTTTTGCCCTAGGGTTCAAAGAAGCCTTTGACCCAACAGGTTCTTTGGTGCCCTGCATCGCCAGCGACATGTTTTTCAATCTTGCTTTCTGCTTGACCATTATAGGAAAAAATGATACTTGTACCCATCTCTTTCTATGAATACGTTGCTCGGACAATTCCAACTGTCTCCCCCAATTTTGATTGTCGCCCACTTGAGATGGTTCTTGAGTTCAGTTTCTTCCTCAGTAGCCACCCATCCACTGCACATATTTCCAATTTCAGTGAAAATCTTTTGTGACCAGAGGTGAAGTGGGATCCTTCCGCTCACATTGATCTTTTGGGAAGCTGGTAGACAATCTGTTGTGGGGCTCCACCAGTGCAAGCTAATCTTTCTTGTCTTCCATCTCCATTCCTTCAGAAAAATTTGTACTGCCACGTTCTTGTTTGGGAACTCAAACAAGAACATCCCACTCATGAAATAAATGTTGGCTCCAAAGGCGACTGCCAAAGAAATGGAAGTCCATTTTTTTTATATCCAATAATGTGATTTTTCCTGATTCCTTTCCCTTTCCTCCAGATGCATATGTATGCCTATGTAATACAGATACAACAACATACCTAGTGTAATGTTATCTCGCAATGGGGTCTGAGGAACCTATCTAACAGAGATTTATCTACTATTTGTAGAGACTAGATTCCCTGAGAGTGTTTGGTTGTCATTTACTGTCGCAGCAGCTTTGGCAGAAGGGTAATCTTAAATGCTGTGTGGCTATGCAATATTCAGTTGTTGTTGTTTGTTGTTGCATTTAATGAACCTTTCAAAATTAAAAGCTATTTCATTCCATCCTCCATTTAATGCTATCTCAGGAATTATTACTACAGACCTATCTTTCCCCTGAGCTGATAAAGGATGCTCATGTACCTACCATATACATCAAATTCCTAATGCAGAAAAATTCTGTTTAGCTTGTCCTTGGTTTTCCATCTTCTGATCTAATTTGTCTTCTCTTTCGATGCTTCTTTGAGAATGTTGCCGATCCAAGGCATAATCCTTGTGTTAATAGTTGATTGGCTCATCATGTTACAACTTCTTTCTACCCAATCATAGTAGCTCTCTTTGCTATCTGACAACCTGGTAATATCAAAGGATTTGAATCTGGCATTGAAGTATATCCTATTGTCTTCCATACTCAAAAAAGTCTGGCTTGAACAACAGAAGAAAGACAGAAAGAAGGGAAAAGGAGATCTTGTCAGAGATGACAGGTTGTGAAATTTGAAAGAAGAAGAAAGAGAGAAGATTTTGACAGCAATCACAGTAGACTGAACTACCGAGCAGTTCATAATCTGGCAAGAGCACCGGAAAGAGTCTGTTCTACAATCCTGGGAAGGACAAGAGAGGAGACTTCAATAGACGTGCCTGGGAGCATTTTTTAAATGCAAGTCTGTACTATTGTGCCTATTTTGTGACTGTTCTCCACTTAGTGCCTGTATGGTTGATTCATTGAGTCCGTCATTCAATAGGTTTCGCCAGTGAACTTATATTTAGCATCACAAGTTCTTTTAGCAGTACTTCCTCAATCACTCATTATTTTTTCTTTTGAGCGATAGAAGACTTTGGTGTCTTCACTTATCTTATTTTGTTTCCTTCGGTTCACTTGACCCCTTTATTTAAGTGACAGACTTTTCTTTTATGAAAGTTCAAACAGTCACAAATTTGCAGTCCTTTATGTGATTTTTATCTTGTCATTCAACAAACACTTCACTCCTTTCCTTTGATCATATGATTATCCTCTTTCTATTTCAAAATAACAAATATGTTCAGCTTTCTAATATTTCCAGTTTTTTTTTTTTTTTTTAAGTGTCTATGCAGCAATGTCTAAAGCAAACAAATTTAGCTTGTGATTGCAAACTCTGGATGGAAACATAAAAGTAAACCCATAATCGTGTATAATGTACATAATGTCTGAAAGGGTTAAATCTATGTACCCTTCCTGCATTTTTCGAGGTCCACTCATCTTCTCAAGCTCTCAAATTACACTTAAACTAACTCTGTCATGGATATCTTCTGCTAAAGAAGAGCTAGCTATGGTCATTTATAAACAATTACTCTCTCTCTCCTTCAAAATTGACTATGTTGTCTATTTGTGACGCCAAATGAAACCCAACTAATGGCACTTTGGATATCACTTTGAGTTTTTTGAGTTGGTATGTTTCTTTGCTCTCTAGCTATCTGGCCCTAAAAGGGTGTTGTATTGTATCATTCATTATCAAAAAAGGGGGTTTGTATTCTATCATTCGAGTCAACTATTTTTCTCTTTCATATCATCTGGACTCCAGCATTGTTTCCTTTAGTGTTAGGTTTTGTTTTTCAGTGATATCCAAATTCATGATGTTTGTTTGGTTCATTGTGTTTAACATTTGGATGATGCATTGGGATTTGAATAAATTCAGCCTTCTCAGTTGTCATGTAAAATTATTAGCTTATTTTTGGTCTGAACAGTTCGATGTCCACGCTTATTTGTTGTGGGAACAGTAATATAAATTGCTTACAGGTACCTTGACATATGCTTTGTGTTGAGACCTGAATCACTAGCATGGATCTGAATGCGTTGCCACAGCCAGAGGATGACGATGAGATTTTTGGACAACAATTAGAAGATGAACCACAGGAACCTATTATTTTACATAGTGATGAGCGTGCGGATTATGCTGCGAGTGCTGTGGAAATTTCACGTCGCGTACGTATCTGTTCATACTGCTCGCTATAACAGCTATTGAGCTGTACTACTACTTGAACTTGCTCCTTTATTGGATATTTCCTTTTTGCTCTTTGTTTTGATACATGTCTCTTTTATATTGTTTGTTTGTTTGCTGCTTGTCTTCGGCAGAGTAATAACCAATAGAAAGCTTTGTGGAATTCTCTATTTTTTTTAATCAAGTAAACTAACCTTTCATCAAAACCACAATCCAGAGGATGTAATTTATTACAAAAAAAGTTAAGTATCCTGAAAGTTGAAATCCCCTTATTTTTCAGGAGCTTACAACATCTAATAAATTGAAAGAGTTATTTACAGTAAATGTTTACTCCAAGAACGCAAATTGGCACAGATGTACCTAGAGGAATCTGAGTCAATTACTGAGATCCTTGGCTCTTGTTAGATTTTAGATTCAGATATCCTGTTCTGTTGATATAATTATGGTTTTTAGTGTAATCCATGTACTGGGTTTAGTCAACACACACAAATGTTAAAAGTCCCTTAGGTTGTTGAACAGTGGAAATGTAGCATTGTTGTTGGTACTCTGTTTATCTCCAAGTAACCTATCTGACTGATCTAATTTGAACTATTTTTGGTTTAACACTCTGTACCTCCTCTTGCCAATCTCGTCTCCGTCAAAAGGAGGAGAAAGTAGAAGAAATCAAACTTGCTTCTTTGTCGCTTATTTTTTAGATAGTGGAAAGGGATAGGGGACATGGGAGTAAGTGCTCATAGATAGGGGTATGTTCTTGTGAATCTTATTATTATGGAGACTTCATTTTCTTTTTCAGTTTATATTTTTCTAGTTTCCTACCTCTTACCTGTCAAATAATTATTTTCTAGTTTGCGTGCCCTCTTTCTAAATGCTATTTGTTTTAGGAGCGGGAGGAAAGGATTCAAAAACTTAAAAGACAACATCCAGATGATAGGCCAGCATATCCATCTCAACCACGAATGCGGGATGAGATCTTTCAGACGAAGAGACAGAAGCCTAGCAACAGACTTCCTCCAGGTTTTTTTTTTGGGTGTACACTTGTGCATGTTCTATCTCTCTCTATTGTGTGTCGCTCATCTCTTTTTGCCGTGTTGGTGCTTGTGAATTGTTGAAGTAGCAATACGTTCCTGCTTCCCTCCGTGTAGTACATCTTGCTTTTTGTTCTTGTCATCTAAGTGTAACTCTAGGTTGCATATAACTTTACTGTGTCTTCTTCGTCTTTTATCTTAACACAGGTTCTTGTTTCTCTCCTTCCCCTTCCTTGCTGCTCATGGTTTGTTTACATCAGTTATCTTGTGGATTGCTTATGCAGGTTGGTTGGATTGTCCTGCATTTGGACAGGAGATAGGTTGTATTATTCCTTCAAAGGTTCCACTGGATGAATCTTACAACGATTGTGTTCTTCCTGGCAAAAGATACTCGTTTAGGCAAGTCCTCCACCAACAGAGAGTTTTAGGAAGAAAAGTGAGTGTGTTAACCTGAATTTGGTTTCTTATTCATTCACTTGAGTTGGATTTTATCTTCAAAATATTTGATTCCTTACAGCAGTGATGATCTGCTCCTTCTGTGTAGTGTATATACCTTTACAGCACTTTCTTAGTACTGGATTTTCAGTGAAGTAACCTTCAACAATAAAAAAATATTTGATTCCTAGATGTTATCATGAGGCAGAATTTTATTGTTATTTGAAGCTTTTCTTATTTCTTTGTTGGTACTGCTTTTATTTGATGTATGTATCCTCTAGATGTAATTTTGACTTAAATTTTTGCTGCATATAAATTGTGGTCTTAGAGATGTTTTATATCAATGTCATGGAGATGTTTTATGTCAAAGCTGAGGCTGATATTCTATTTTGTTTTGCCACTTAGTATGATAGAATCATTATGTGGTATTAGTTTTGTCCTCTTAATTCATTTGGGTTACTTTCACAATCTTTAGATGCCTTGTTTGTTTTGACCTCTTAACTCATTTGAGTTACCTTGACAAGACAATATCCTCTAAACTACAACTGACTCACTGCATGTCAATTTCAGCTTGGTATGGTGATTGATCTCACCAATACAACTCGATACTATTCGTTGTCAGATTGGAGGAAAGAAGGCATCAAGCATGTAAAGGTTGGTACATGGTAATAAAGTCATGGAGGAGAGTAGGTGGTGGGGCAATAATTTCTCTTTGAGTTATGGTTGTCGTCCTGATTTTCCCTTTTCACGTGTATCAGATTCAATGCAGAGGCCGCGGTTCTGCACCTGACAACGAGTCTGTAAATTTATTTGTCTATGAGGTAATTTTATATATGTGGGTTGCAGTTTAGTTGAATTCTGTACATGAGAATGAGCTTACATTGCTTTACTTACCATGTTGAATACTAGCTTTATACTAGCTTTTTTTTCCCTTCTAAAGATCAAGAGTACTGCAAGTTTGTTTTCTTACCTCTATCCATCCATGATTTTTTCCTTCTAAAGATCAAGAGTACTGCAAGTTTGTTTTCTTACCTTTATCTATCCATGGTTAGATCTATGCTGTTACAGTTTTATTATCATATGTTACCCTTGGTGCAACTTTTATTGTGTATTGTTTGTCAATCGAGTGGAAAACACAGCTGATCACTCGTTTATTTGTAATCTTCTAGGAATAAAAAGAGAAAAAGCTATTTTGTGAATGGTAGGCTAGATCTTATGTGAATATTTATATTATATTATGTATGTACTCTATTCTTATTTAAAAAAGAAAAGTCTACCTGGATTTGTGTAACAGAAAAAGTTGTCAATTGTGTTATTAGGCCGTCATGTGTTCAAGCTGTGAAAATAGCTCTAGCAAAAATGCAATGTAAGGTTGTGTACGGTAGATCATTAGATCGAATATGGTCCTCTTTTTTGGACCCTGAACAGCGGAAACTTAACACTCTCTTATTAACAGGAAAAGGGAACATTGTTGGAGCCTGCATTTCCTTTTTGGATTGTCCCAATTGACATAAGATGTCGGGGGAGCCTTGACACAGCGGTTAATGTTGTGGTCCATCCTTCCCTGTCCCCATACATTATGGGAGCATAGTGCACTAGGACTATCCTATCTTATTAATAGGGAAAGGAACATTGTCCGATCCTGCATCTCCTTCTTGGGTTGTCCCAGTTCACATAAAGATGTCACTTTCAATTGGACAAAGAGTTACCTGATTTTTGGAAAGGGTAACAAAGCATTATGAACTTGAACATCCATTTTGTGAAAAGTTGCGGGGAATACTGTATTTGCATTGGAAACCTTATTTTGCCAGGATTTTTGTCTCAGATGAAAAAGTACTGTACTTTTTCAGAGTATATGTAAGGTGTTCTGTTAACTTCTTAAGTTTTCTTAGTATTAGGATTCAGCATTGATTCGAAGCATGCTGTCATGAGTTTTATTCTGTTCAAGGCCTTATGAAAATAAAGGCCAACTTTATCACATCCTCACTCAATGCTATATGCTATTGAAAGGAATTTGATACTATTATGGCTTGTATCAGGTATCACAATTTCTTGCCCGTCAGAAACATGCAAAGAAGTATATTCTTGTCCATTGTACACATGGGCATAATCGCACTGGGTTTATGATCATTCATTATCTTATGCGTACGCTGCCGATATCTGTCAGTCAGGTCGGTAATTTTGTGATGCTACATCCTTCTTGCTTCAAATTTAGCCATATATGTTTCGAGTATGAATGATCAGGGTATTTCTATGCAGGCAATTAAAATTTTTTCCGATGCTCGTCCTCCTGGGATCTATAAGCTGGACTATATTGATGCCCTATATGCCTTCTATCACGAGAAAAAACCTGAAATGGTTGTTTGTCCTCCAACACCTGAGTGGAAAAGATCTTCTGAGCTTGATTTGAATGGCGATGCTATGCCGGATGACGATGAAGATGGAGGTCTTGCTGATCCTTTGACTGTATGTGTTTCTGCAATAGAACTTTCCTCTTTGATATTGTTGGCACTTAATTCATGGTTGGAGTGTTTGGTCTTCCCTTCTTTGCTGAAAGTTTAAGCCTTCAATTCCTCTAGTGCAATGTTGAATTTGATAATGTGAACACTAAAGTGGTACCATTCTAGTGGCTCTTGACATTAGAATGAGAAACCTATCACTTTCTGATACTTCTATTGTGAGGAAATAGTGAAACTCGATTTAGAGTGCAGTGTTAAGCTTGATTATGAAAATTACCAACTTATGACATTCCCAAGTCGTTTTGCCAATGGAGCTTGTAAATGAGAAACTCTTGAGTAATGACCTTGCAATACTTGGGATGCAAGGATTGCCACAGCTTTTCTAAGGCATGATCCCTAGTCAGAGATTACTAGAATTAGGAAGGGCTGGTTACTAAAGCCTCATGCCTGTCAATGCTAGATAACTTGGGCCACCTTATGCGAGTATCTTTTTTGTCAGCCATGAGACATTTTCCCTGTCTGGAGTATTCATTTTGGTTTTGTTTTTGGTTCGGTGAAATTTGTATCATAAAATGTTGATATGTTATTGTCATGAGGACTTCTTTTCCTTTGATTCTGTGTCAATTGTACTTCCATCCCAAACTAGTTTCAGGTCAGGATATGAATCCTTTATATAATTTGCTTTATTAGACTTGATTTCATTTCAATTCTGTGATGATAACTAAAAAAATATATCTTGTGCTCCTTTATCTATTCATTCCCACCAACCAGCCCCTTATGGAGTTAGCAGTTTAGGGGTGAAATAAGTAGCCAAAATTCTATGCTGAAGAATATTGGGTCATATCTTCCGTTTTTTAATGTCCGATCTTTGTGCCTAAATGTGATGACAAAGTTTTCCTTGAATTGTTGTTTCTTGCTGATAAAGAGTTTCTCCTATAAATCCTGAGAACTCTGTACTTTGCCATATTTCTTTCTTATTTGCATTTGAACATTTTTACCTCCATCAACAGCCTATTTCATTAGCTTTGGTCCTTCACCAATTAAAGACACATCCAAGAAGAAATCTGTTTTTTCTTAAAAGCTTGACAAAGATGGCTAAACAGTGCTATAAGAGATCTAACTTTGCTTAGACATAGAGCACGCACAGTATTTTCCACCTTGATAAAGAGTGTTTAGATATATTTGAGTTGAGGGTTTACTAGAAACAACTCCTCTATCTCTATGCGGTAGTGGTAAGGTTTGCGTACATTTTACCCTCCCCAGACTCCACTTGTGGGATTTCACTGGGTATGTTGTTGAAAAGAGTGTTTGGTATGAAAAAAAATACACATGCTAACGGTTTCATATTTGCTGCCCTTCTAAAAAGATAAATGTGCTCTGTCCTCCTTTTGCTCTTATCTTTTGCTGGGGAAAAGCATTTGCTATTTTGTTATTTTCTATCATCACACCTTCACTGCTTTTCAAGGTTTTGATGATTGGGCTTATCGTCAAAATGGTTACTGAATGATTAATATCTAGGACTGCGTCTTCACCGGAGAGCAAGTGCATGCAGACATTCAACTATATCTTTTTGATGTTCTATTTGATTCACCTTTTACCGTTTGAACATTTGTATTGCAAAAAACAAACTTGACTGAGAGAGCCAGAGAGTTGAGAGGGAAAGGTGGGCATGGTGATGTATAAGACAAGGTGTGAGTATGGCATAGAGAGCGAAGACGGGCAGTGCATTGGGGGGGGGTGTATGTAAAATAAAGACTGGAGAGAGGCAATGCAGATAGAGGGATAGAGAATGGGGGGTCGTGAAGATTGTACTGAAGAGTTGGGGGGGGGGGGCTTGTTTGTGGAATTATGTTATTCTTTAAGAAGAATGACTAGTTCTTGCTTGATGTAACCTAATCTACTACATGCCAGTAAACCGGATGTTGCTTTCCATTTGGTCTGTCCAAAAATATGATCCTTCTTTAAATGAGAAATCTCTGATCCCATCATTCAAACTAATAAAAACTTGTATTACTCCAAACTGTTTGACATCTTACCAACTGTTCCACTTTTCACATTCCAGACAATTGTATAAAATACCTTCCTAGAAAACTCAATTTAGTAACCTATTCAAATGGTGCAGGCTCTAGATTATAAATTCAGCATGATAACATAATCAAGGTTATAGATGCTTGTGATTGCATCTTTATACCAACATGTTATGGTTTTGGTATCTATACTTTTGCAGTGTACTAAGGTTTATTTATTCGACAGAGCTTTTATAATTTCATTGTAACTCATTTTCTCCCTTCTCAGGACAATCATGAAGCACAAGTAGTATTGTCAAATGATGATGTTTTGGGAGATGCAATCCCACAAGATCAGCAAAATTATTTACGACAGTTCTGTTATCAAGCACTGAAAATGACCCCAGGGGTAGGAATTTTGCAGTTGGTTCATTTGGTCTTTTATAACTGTTGCATGGGAATTTGTATATGATTTCTTGTATTGTTTATGCTCGTTACTTTTTATTTTCTGATATTGCTGTGGACTCACTTTCTACTCTGCAGTTGTGTATTATGTAAAGCACTTGCTGCAAAATATGGATGTGTCTTAAATCCTTTTTGGTGTATTTGTTTTTCAGGGTAGAGGACCTCAATTTCCTGGCTCACATCCAGTTTCTCTTGACAGGTATGGTTCCGGTCCTTATCCGGGAGCTTTAGCTTCATTATATTTTTTTTTTGGTCTAGTTAGGTGTACTTCATGCTTAACCATGCATACGAGAAGTCTTTTTCACCCACAAATTGAGAAGAACAAGGAAATTTGACACTTGGTCTCACCTAAATCAGAATAGAAACTTCATAAAGTTAATTAATCAAAAAGAGGAAAAGGTTCCGCATATTCTTATAGATGAAATTTATCTGCATTTCCTTGATATGTGGAGATAACAGTAGACTGTTGCTATGTGACAGTAGAACAGGAATACTGTGTAGCTTTGTGAGACTTGTAAATATGGCTCCTGCACTGCCTTTGTTCTAAAATTTATGTACTGTTTGCTGTATGGTTCGAACGTTGAAGGTTACACATGGCGGAATGAGTATTCTCAAGCTGTATTATGCTTGCACTGCACTGCATGAAATAAGTTTGGCTTATTTTGTTTGTTCTGTTAATATTCTTTTTATTCTGCATGGTAGCTTGTCCAAAAAGTGTTCTGAGTAGTTAAATAAATTTTTATAGATCCCTTATACAAATTTCACTCATGAGTAATAACAAAATTTCACTCATGAGTAATAACCTTATTGCATCTTGATAGTTGAACCTGATATGACTTGGATATGGATATTAGTATATTCTCTGAGAAAACTATTGCTTATTTATTAAGCTGGCTAGCTGCCTCCAACACAAAGCAAGGAAGGTGAAAACCCATAAATTAAGATTCATCCAAGGTAATCTTTGTGATGATGTGCAGGGACAACCTGCAGTTATTAAGGCAGCGTTACTACTATGCCACATGGAAAGCTGATGGGACACGGTATATGATGCTGATCACGATGGATGGCTGTTTCTTAATTGATAGGCATTTCAACTTCCGGAGGGTTCAGATGAGATTTCCGTGCAGACACACTAATGAAGTATGCTAATATTATTAGGATGTTCTGATCTTTCCTTTTTCCCTTTTATGTCTGACTGTTGGTTATTATCTGTATATGTATGATTTATCATATTCTCATATTTTCTCCCAGGGTTTAGCTGAAAAGACACACCACTTCACTTTACTCGATGGAGAGATGATAATTGATACTTTGCCTGACACACACAAGCAGGAAAGGAGATATCTAATATATGATTTGATGGCCGTGAACCATGTGTCTGTCATTGAGGTTGGATTTTTCTATATGGGCCACTTTCCTTTTCTTCTTGAAAAATTAATGTTAAGCTAATACACTTGGGGTTCTTTTGGTTCTCTTCAAATATTATCTGTATATTGATGTTGCTCATTCTCTGTTCTATAATTTTTCAGCGACCCTTTTACGAACGATGGAGAATGATTGACAAAGAAGTGATTGGGCCAAGGAATTATGAACGTCAACATACACACCAGAGTAGAAACCCTTACTATAGATATGAGTTGGAGCCTTTCAGGGTATGTTTCATCAAAATTGGAATACATTGGCACAAGATAAATTATAGGTTATTAGCTAGTACCATTTGTTTACCTAAAGTGATTGCTGATCTCTCAATGTTTATCAGGTGAGGAGGAAGGATTTTTTTCCGCTCTCTACTGTCATAAAGCTTCTCAAAGAATTTATCCCAAAGCTCTCACATGAAGCCGATGGTCTTATTTTTCAGGTGCTAAATAGTGACTTTTATACTGAATTGCTTCTTGTTTTAGTGTTGTATGGGTTTTTCTCCTGAGGAGTCAATTTCTTATATCACTTCAGATGCTTCCAAATTATATGGCATATATGTTTTGATTGCTCTTTCCATCAATCTCGGATGGAGCCAAAGATTCACTATTTTTTGGCTTTGGGGTATGATGGAATAAAGCAAAATG
>JAOTQR010000109.1:5713446-5745180 GCA_025774065.1 Solanum ossicruentum | reverse complement strand
GCTAAGCCATTTGAAAGCTTCGCTAAGCATTCTCTGTAATTTCTTCTTCCCTCATTTTGAAGAAAATCATCATTGCTCCTTCCCGTGGAGTAGGCACACTGCCGAACCACGTAAACTTGTGTGTTTTGTTTTATTTATTTTCTTTTGACATTTCGTTCCGCACAACAGTATGTTGGGTACAATGTAAAGTAAGTGCAGCAATAGTAGGTACATGCAACACATAGAATGCAATTAGAAGTGGTAGATACCGTCTTTGTCGCAGTGATGGTTATATGCAAAGAAAAATAATTTATACGACATGTTTCAAAGTTGCCTTTTTTCATTCACAGTCAACATTTGCATAATCAAGCCTCTTATTTTGTGGGGAGGTAATCTTTATATTAATGGGGCATGAGTGTAGAATTAGAGTTTTCAGTTAAAGAAATTGTAGTGGTGATGTAGTGCTTTACTAAAACTTGTTGTCTATATTGTACAACAACTCTATTAACAAAACTTTACTTATTAATGGAAGTAAACTAAGGAGAATACTTCAATCATGCATTCAAATATACCTTATGAATAGGTAATTAACAAAAAACTTTCAAGCATGCATTCAACTTTGAATAGGTAATTAAGAAACAACTGCAAGAAGAAAAAAGTTCATACCTATGTTGAAGGAATTTGGGCCTATTTAACTTTGAAGAGATGCTACTGGATTTTGGAGAGCAAGGCAAGCAGAAGTCTCCCCAATTTATAGAACGCTTCGTTGGTGCAGTTTTCAATATGGGGAAAGGCAACCTGTCTCCACCTTTCTAAATGCCAATTGAAGGAATGGAGGGGGCAATCATTTGCTGGACACAGAATTGTGGAAGGGTTATTTGTGTATAAGCTATTATCCACGTGGGTAGGTCTGCAATGGGTCATATATGTCCTAAACCAACTTTGGGTACTAGAGTACGGTTTAATTTAAAGTACATATTTTTAATACTTTCGTTAAAGTCGAATCAGTAAATTGTGTTGTTACGTCTGCAGTAGTATGAACTGTGTATTTAAACATTATTTCGTCCTGTTGATTGGCATTTCAAATATCTCTGAAGTTTGCACAAATGGTGGGATTGTTAAATGGTATTGTTATTACATTAAATGTAATGATTGATTATCCCTATAAGAAAGTATATTTGAGTGACCTGACAAATCAGAGTATATGTGTTGTCTTAAGGATGTAAGTATATGCCTTCAACGTTTGTCTGGGGAAGTCTTAAGAATATCTATGCAAGACGGAACATTGGTTTGTACCCAATATCAACTTTTGTGTTTATTATCAGTTGTCCCCAATTTTGTTAAAGTAATGCATAGTATTAGATGTTGTTTTCCTTGGGTTGTGGATATCAATGATGGTCCAATTGAAGTAATTGTTAATAAGAAAGTCGGCAATAATTGAGAATGCGTAATAATTTATATTAATAGTAAGTGTACAATAGTTGGCACTATCGTTAAGTAAGTTTACCAGTAACAACTTATTGACAATTTGTTTTGGGGAATAAATTTCAAGATCTTAACTTATTTTGGGAATTACGTAGCTGTAGGGAATTTATGGAAGCATTCAACTAATTAACATCTCGATTTGCAACATGTAACCTAATTTGGGGCTTTGACTCTTTCCCTGAGGCTAAATACAGAACAAAAAATATACATAAGTTTGTACTAATTTATACATAAAGCACAACTCTATTAGTAAGTCATTTTTTTTGGACCCATTGTTTTAGTTGTCAACATCATGCAATGCTTAAGGTGTCATTTGTGAATCTACAATATCCTCAGTTATACAACCCAATATGTAGTCGTAAGTCAGTGGCATAGGTAAAACAACCAGGAATTTCAATTTCACTAATTGCTCCTACACAAGGTATTAGATATATGTATAATTAATGTGTGATCTCGTCTTGCTTTGACTGTTCTTCTAAATGGTTTTGCTACTGTATGTGTTCATTTGACCATTTTGTGTTGATCTTGCAGTAATCTAGAGATCTTCCTTCATACCTATGACCTTTTTTTGAATCTAGCTTTCATCTATTCCATCTTGGTGCGCTTTCTTGTCATGTAAGGTTAGACAACAGAAGTAATACAATGAACATTAAATGAAAACAACATTAATCCACACAATGAAAAGCACTTGCCATTCTAATAGAGTAAGGCCTTCTGCTTTCAATTCTACTACTGCAACAGTTTTATATCAATGAGATCAAAATTAACTATGAAAAAATCAAAAAAAAAATTAATCTTGCTATCGCACAAAATAGAAATTTTTTAGTTGACCATTCTTTCAACTTTATTTTAGATATATGCTTACATATCTAGCATGCAGATACACAGACCAAATGCTCAAAAGAAACTTTCAACTCCTCAATACAAAATCAATTACTAAAGTTCACTATTTTTCGCTAAAATTTCTCATTGAAAACTGTACAGACAGTTTGATTGAATCAGTGAAAGATGAACAGATAGTAGCATTTTCAGACGAAAATATTAGTAAGCTTCCCAAGCTTTCTAGTATTCTTTCAACTATATTTTAGATATATGAGCCCTTTATATGTTTTACCATATAAAATTTTGATTAATTCGTGGTAAATTTTTTAAAATTCATTGAGTTACGTGCTCTTCAGCTTTCTCACCTTGACTTTCATCAGCATTGATATTGCTATTGCTAGCCCAAAATTTTTCTAGAAAAATCTTCAAAATCAGAATAGACTATTTTACCAACTGACTTCAATGTAAACTCTTCGAGAAGTGTTTCTGAGTATTCCTTGATCATTTCATCCAAGAAAGAGGAGTTCCTCTTCTTATTACATCATTTGCTACAAAATTGACACCAAAAAATTGAATAAGTACATGCATGTGCAAAGTAATTAACAAAGAGCTAGGGCATACGAAAATTTGTAGTAAATTACTTTTATTTCCTATTAGGGAACTAATGATGAAATAGAAAAAAAGTTCCAAAAACAATAACCTATTATGATTCTCTCAGATCTTACGCTTGACTAATATCGCCTAAGATATTGAGAAAGGGAGACCAAAAATTCAAAAGCACAAAGGCTATTTCTTCGAAGTATTATATCAGAGGCCAAATTTTGTTATTAAAGATAGCTGAAGAGGTGACGACTAACCCATGGCTCAAGTGTTGTAATGTATGTAACATAGTCCAGGCTCTATCAAGGCGTATTCGTGGATTTAATTCAAATTAACATGCCAACCATATGAAAGCTTTATTAACTGACATTTGGCTGGCATTTGGTGCCTTGACGGGTGATGTTGTATTTTTGAGAGCATGTTTTAGTGTTGTAGTTTTATACAAAACAGAGGTGTAATGGTGGATCTAAACTACTGGCTAGGACATTGGGGTGGGTCGTTGCTACCCTTTAAACTTTGTTAGTGTCAAAGTTTAGTAGCACTTTGGCGTTATTTCAGACTATGCAGACAAGCTCAAAATACCTTGGTGTGTCGAGGATGGTTTCTGCTTGTTTGTTTCCTGCTTTCCAACATTTGACGGGTGGACCCAGCTTGCAGCAGCAATGCATTTGTTGTAACCCTGGTTATAACTTTGGGCAGTTTCTGCATTGAAGTCTCAATTAGAATGTTGTCTGAAAATTAAGAGAAACACCTTATAGTAAGGCAGCCACAATGAACAGTAAGACGACGTTTAAACAATAGTATGAGGTGAAATATGGAAATAATAGATGGCCCAAGGCCAAGAACTTCCAAGGAAATGGCACCGTAAGGGAAGTCCCCAAGTCACCTCATGGACTCCTAATTGCAGAGATTGTATAAGGAAAAAAATAACTTAGTCATGAAACACTTGTGGGACAATTAGTATACTCTCTTCATGTACCTAAGGCAGTATAATATAATCTAATATAATAGGCTCACATTGACCCCCACGACAGTAGTGGTTGCTTTGACAGTTGAATTGTGCTAACTTCTACATGTTAGAAGTAAGTAAATCCTTGAAGGTAGTTCATGGCTTGTTCAGCAACCCCTATTGTCGAAATCTAATTGTAACCTAGTTACTGTTCTATCTTACTGAATTTAGTTTACAATGTAAATTAACAGAAGGAAGCTAAGCAAGCATAATGGATCTTGCAGTACATATGCTTGAACATTTGTAAATGCCAACATAGTCTGAAGACATAATTTTGTTATGCCACCATTAGCGCAACAATTAAAAATAACAATGCTTAACATACCTGTCATAGCCACAAAATTTAAGCCACAAAATTTAGGTCTCCTGTTTTAGCATTTAATCGTAAAAAATCATCAGCAAGGGAAGCTAGCTGAGCAATTCCTGGAAATCGTTTAATTAAACAGCAAAGTTTTATATGGGCTTAATCTAAGTAATTATTGAATAGGGCAAAGTTTCACCTCTATGCTTCTATTACAGAAATCCATGATTTGTTGTAGCCCTAAGTGTTTAGTATTGAATATTACTCCTTTACATAAGTTGTACTGAAATTGTGACAGTTGGAGGTTCTTTTAGTTAGTTTAATGTTAGAATACCATATGTAATTTTAGGGATCCAAGTTTATGTTACCTCACAATTTGAAGCACCTGTAAAGGAGTTGTTACCATAGTAACGGGGTTCCCCCCCCCCCTCCCCCCAATTGCCACAATGTGTAACTGTAGTCGTCCATTGTTAGGAATGTTGGTAAACTAAAACTCTTTTACTTATTGAACGCTTTCTTAATGATTTCCTCGTATACAATATTATACGTTGAATGGTCATTTGTATCTTCTATTGTAGGCGGCCGTATTAGAACTTTTACTTCTGCGGATTTTTTCGCCTTGGATAAAGCGACGTACAGTTGGTCATGTGAGAATACTGGTTCGCGCAAATAAATTCCAATGAAATCTAATGTTTGCCCTTGGGCCTTGTTTATTTTCATTGCAAAACATAGTCGAATTGGAAATTAGGTTCGTTCAAAAGCAATAGGTATTTTCTCATCTACAGAGGCTAATAATGGTATTCGTGCAATAAATACATGTGTGTTTTGAAAGTCACTGCTAGCAATAGTAATGCTAATAACATGTCTGTCAAAGTTGTGACAAAGTAATCGTGTTCCATTACATAGTCCTTCAGAGGGTTTAAATTTCACAATAGTATAACGGGGCAATTTTTCTTCAAAGTTAATTTATATGGTGATAAATTTGCTGGATTTAAGGTGTGTAGAAAATCTTCAAATTGACATTGATCAGCTGGTTCTATTTTTTCATCAATAGTTGTATAAGTTGTACCCTCATTAGGAAGTTGATGTATAAGCATATCATTTATTTCATTTACAAAGTCATTTTTCGTAGTTAAAATAACTCGTGAAGTGATGGACATTGTATTTGAGAAAAAAGTCTTTATGTTAGGATAAGTTTCTTTGAATAAGTGATTTTGGGATTGTATTTCTTCTGTATAAGGAATAATTAGATTCTGGGGAAGCTCTATTTGGCCTTTCTTGTCAGTAATTTCTTCTCCATTTCTGATGCGCATTAAATATTCGCAGAACATAGGATCTTCTTTTGCTCTCATATTTTCGGTTAAGGATAGCTTCTCAAGTTGATTCTAGATGTTGGAATACAGTAGGCTCTCATATACAAAGTCTTCCTTTTTCCCATTTCGTACAACGGGAAGTGTTTGGCGAAAGTCTCCTCTAAAGACTACCACCTTTCCTCCAAATAAATTAGGGTTGCCTGTTAAGTCTCTTAAAAGAATATCCAAAGCTTGTATCATACTTTTTTTTGCCATTGAGACTTCATCCCAAAGAATTAATTTTGAATCGCGAATTAGAGTTGCTAATGAACTTTGTTTGCTAATATTGTAGTACAATTATTGTCAATATCAATTGGAATTTTAAAGTGTGAATGTGCAGTCCATCCTCCTGAGAGAATCGATGCAGAAACTCCTGAGCTTGCAGTTGCTAGAGCCACAAATACTTTGGATCTAGCATCTGCTAACAAAGCTCGGTATAAGAATATTTTCTCAGTTCCTCCGGGTCCGTCAATAAAAAAAGCTCTTGATTTATTAGAGTAAACCCTATGAAGTATTTCGTTAAATGCCTTTTGTTGTTGTGCATTTAGATTTGTCTGCAAAAGTAGATTAACTTCAGTTACTATTAGATTCCTTTCAAATTAGACCTCTTTTGCATCGTCTGTTATGGTGGAAGGTATGATATTGTCGAAAACAAAATTGTAGTCTTTTATATTGTGTCCCATTGACTCTAAAACTTCATTGATGTGATTTATAACTGATTCTATAATAAATTTTGAAGTCCATTTAAAATTTCTTTTAAAATCTTCAGACATTGAATCTTTAAATATTTGCCATAACTCTTTGGGGTTTATAGGGTTGCAGTATACCAATATTGTTGCAAATAAACGCCGCAAATTATAAGGCATTTGATACGTTACTGCTTCATACATATAATCTATTAAGCTTTTATCAGAATATAGTAAGCATCTTGTTTGGCATCTTCGTTCGGCAGCTTCTCTAAATGTTGCACAACATATTCCATTAACTGTGTGAAGATCTTGGTACGATTTAGGGGCTCTTACATTACATAAAAATACTCTTAGGTAGTATCTTTCTCCTTCAGTCGGATGGCAGGTAACAATTCTACCGATAGCATTACTATGTCGCCGTCAGCGTGACCACATCCTATCTGATGATGACCAAACAAGATAGTGTGGGAAATCTTTATAGAGTAAATCTAATTCAATAGAATATTGATGGGTTTTATTCATTTCAAAAAATTTAGTTAACATTGTGAGCCAGATCATTAGATTATTTAGAATTTGGTCGACAGTTTGAATGCTTTTGAAGGACACATATTGATGCCCTTCAAAATGTAGCTGTAATTGGTATACAACTGGCGTAATTTCACTTATAGGAAAAGCAAATAGACGTCATGCCGCCTCCGACGGGGAGACCCACCTAGCAGATTGGTATTCCTTTATTTCATCTATTTAGCATTTGCGTCCATACTATGTACTAAAAAGGCTATTTTATCATGACCTTTACAAATATATTTGTAAATATACTTGACAACTTTAATGTCTGAGCAAACTTCAACGTTAATATAGCAGTTGAATTTGGCCAATAAATACAAATTATATGGAACCACCCAATAATTATCAATGTTGTATCCTTTGAGTTGAATGGGTGTTTCTAAACTTCGACGTCTATAAATTGGGTAAGAAATTTTTCCCTTTGTCATTTGTTCATAAAGTTCTTTAGGATATTTAAATTTGCAGCTATTTGTTTTCATGCAAGGAGATATTGGATTTAGATAGCCACAAAGTCCATGAATCAATCATATGTTTGGTTACCAAAGTGTATAATTCTTGGTTTAAACGATCAAGTAATTCCGTACAGACAATCTTATCATAGCTCTCTTGTGTTAACAATTTATAGCGTTTAGTAAGTATAACAACGAAATGCGCATGAGGTAGTCCTCGCTTTTGAAATTCAATAGTATACATTAAAGCTGCAACTTTTCCGAACACATTTTTCTTAAGTATATCATTTTTAATTTCCTCTACTTTGGCTCTAAATACTCAGCTTATTAAATCAGGTCTGTTTTGAACTTCATCGGACGGCATTAAGTGTTGTTGTATATCAGACCCTAAAGGATTGCAAGTCATGATTAGAAATATGTTTGGTTTTCCAAAATGTTGGACTAAGGCAATAGTGTCCATGTATCAACGTCGCATGTCTCTTGGTCCCCCCATGAAAGTTGCAGGTAGTATTCGTCCTTTTCCAATATTTGAAGCATCTCTTTCTCTATGTCTGAGTATATCAATAATCCTTTGCAACACCTCAGTGTGGAATAAATTTTGGTTAAATGAGAAAAAATCTAACCTTTGGATTTCAAGTTTGATGTATTGGTTGACGATATATTGCTGGAAAATCCTTTCAGAATGTAGAATTTCATTTGGTTGTCCTTCTCTTATTTGGAATTTATAACAATAGTATTCATGACAAGAAACAGTTTCTTATTTTGTTTTTCCCTTTAACAAAACCTCGGATTCATGTCAAGGAAACACTCAATTGAGGCCATGTTTTTAACACTTGGTAGTTGTTCATCTTGGCAGTAATTAGACTGTATGGAAGTGTTAGATGTTGGTCTAACCTTTTTAATACCACAATGTCATCCATTTTGGCCGTAAGGAAATAATAGTGGATATTGTAATGGGTCATAACATTTGTAATAGTAATTTACAATCTGGATTTTTTTAATTGTGGGTGTATATGCGAATATGAGGCATGGTAGATTTGTCAATGTTTTTCTCTTCTATCCAAATGGCCCCCACTTCGGAAGTGGTAGGTAAATTATATATACGTTAGTCTAAGTCAACATTCGATTTGAGGGCAATGTAGAATTACGATAGGTTTGGAACGTCTACTAATGACTTCAGAAAGGCGGCATATGGATTGACCTTCAGTATATCCATATCCAGTAGCTTTACTACCATTAATTCACTCAAATTATTGGGCAAGGTCATTCGATTAGTTATGTCACTGTCATTGTCGTAGAAGTATAATTGTAAATTTTTGGGTTTCTCATCATTAGCAAGTAAATCATCAATAAAATGATACATTTGACCTCTTACTCTAAAGGTATATATGCCTCGATTCCTCTTTGCTAAATTTTTATCATAATTGACCCCAAAAGACGTAAATGCGAACAGATTATTGTATGTTCGACTGTACGTCTGAAAATGTTTAGATTCTTCGGTGTTTCCAAGGAAAAGATTCCGTAACTCCAGCGGCATATTATGACAGCTAAGCTTGATTGATCCGTTATCACAGCAGAAGCCAGGTGGTTTATATTAAAATTTTTGCGCTAAACAAAATTTATAATCAGGTACCTTTTTAAGGGGCATGTAATTTTTCAGCAATAAATTACCATTCTGTAAATTGATTTCTACTTTGTTTTTACCTGTAGTTGCATAATATGATGCAATTATCGAATTATAAACCCAAATGTGTAAATCCGGCAGCATTCCTCCACATACCTATTTCCGAAGTCATCTTTGGCGTTGGAATGTGTTCAGCTGTATGGCCAGTCGCCGACATTGATCCTGGTGACTAAAATTGTCATCCTCAGACTTGTAAATGAGATAATATTAGATATCATCTTTGTCAGTACTTTCACTGACCTATGTCCGTGTAAGTGCTGGTATGATTTGGGGTGGAAGTTGGTCCTGCAAACCGACCATAGGTGAAGTATTGTAGGTAATGGGAAGCGACTTTGCAGGTGTAAAAAAATTTTAGTGATTGACTTTTCAAATGCAATGGTTTGCAAATAGTTATCACATCTGGATGAAGTTGTTAACACTGACTTTAATGTCCTATAATTGAGCGTACATACAATTTTTGATTTTCCTTCCACTGTTCGCTCAACAATTAATTGGCCAAAGGTTTTTTTCTAGGGGTGGGGTTTGGGGGGAGAGTTTCAATTCCTCAGCTCCTTCTCTTGCTCCTTTTCTCCCTTCCATTTTAACCCCATTCCCCCTCTCCTCTTATGTAGAATCATTTTATGCTGTGCCGTAAAAGTAATGTCAGAATTAGCAAAAGGTCGAACAGTACAAACTCTAGAATACCCCCAATTCCAAATGCATTCTATAAATTTTACTTTTGTTGCACAATAATGATGTTGGGGTTTTACAGTAGCATAAGGCTACACAGTTATACTTCAGCGGCAGATTTACTGATGAGCTCTTTGTGGTTGTATTTACCCCACTTGCGGTTGATCCTATTGGGTAAACATTCCATTGTTAGCCATGTATCTTTAGCGCCAACTAAATATTGTGTGAATTTGTTTTGAATGTCCTATTTCATTTGAAGTACGTGTGTGAAGAGGCGTGCAAGAAGTTCCTACATAAAATCCAAGTAGCTAAGTTCCTTAGACCTTAGGAAAACAACTTCCAGCAGTACCTTCTTTCTAATGATTGTCTGATCAAAGGTGACATGCTGGAAAAATTTATTCCGCCAGGAAGCACCCGTAAACAGTAAGTTTAACAGCCCGTAGTACAACTTTCACACAAACAAAGTTGGTAATTATAAGTTAGCCTTCGTGATTCCTCTGTCATTAAATAGGAGTGTAAATGCTTCCCCTTTTTTGAGTTCCTTCTTCCCTTCGGGCCGACTCCCGTATTGGCTATACCTATAATTATGCCATTTGCACCCTACCCTAGTGGTTTGATTTTAATGTAAACATTAAACTCCCTAAATGATAAGGGTGCTACAGTCTTTGTATTCCTAGGTCAGGCAGCTGTCCGGCAGTGGTAGGTGTGGTATGTTGGGCAGCCGATTTTTTCCCTTTGAGGAACTCATGGTTAGGTAAGTGTGTGGTGTGTAGTACTCAGTTGACAGTGCAAAGCATCTATACAGTCGTTCTTAAAAAGCAATCTAATTCGTAGAGATTTCAAAGAAAATAATCCAAACACTAATAACTGTAAATAGTATACCTAACCTTCGTGCATAGGTAGTAAAGAGGCTTCAATTGTAGACACATTCTCATTCCCAGAAGGAATGTTCACTTCACAAACCGAGTTGATATAATTTGGGTGTTGTGATCATCGTTACTTTTTAGCCTCTGCTCTTCGAGCTTGCTGTTGCACTAGGAATTCATTTTTCTTGTCAGCAGAAATTTCAGCATACCTGGCACGATGCAACATATTGCCGTTGTTATTCCCTATTGCTCCAAGCTGGCTGATTCCTCAGCATGAGTTTCAGCCATTTCACCAGCAACGAACGTTGGAATTCTGGAAATAATGTGTTCTACTTTAGATTGGCCATATAAAGCAGGCTTGTGCAGCCTTACTTTGAGGATAAGGCATTGATTTAATATTTGACAATTCAAGTATCCATCTATCCCAACATGTACACAACATATGGCCACTACAGTATTACCACTTGTATGCCCCACATAGAAAGAACGGAGAAGCTGCAGGTAATGTGTTTTTAATAGTGAAACAAACCTATAATGTTTAAAGGCCCAATAGAGCTTCCTTCAACTTAACTCGAAAATCCAACTTTCACATCTACAGAATTACAAATAAATATTGTACAATTTTGGGACCATTTACGAGTAAAGTGTTAAAAATGTCCAACTGCAGTTAAAGGAAGGCCGAAATGGATGGCGACATAAAATCAAATACATTCCCTATGTTATACCTTGAATGCACCCCTTGTATGGACATAATGGTTTGAAGTGAAGACAGGGGACTATAGAGTCATTTTACGCCAGTATTTATTGGTAGAAGCCTAACCAACAAAGCAATAGCAGAAGAAAACATTTGATACCTTCTTTACAGGCGTTTCATCACTTTTCCAGCTGAAGAACCTCAATTAGTTCCGAGGAGTAATGGAGGAAAGAGCCAACCACTAATTAACCCTTAAAAAATAATTCCAAGGAATCTAACGAATATTTGATTGCTCCATTTTGAAGTAAACGGAAGAGGCTTCTACCTAAAGTGCCAAATGGGAATACGCAGTTGAGGCGCCTTAATGGGGTATTAGGCCGGCAGCCACCTGCTTTCCTCCAACAATGCAGAGACATGTGGTTTACATATTTAGGGCAGTAGCACAATCTGTAATTTTGCATGCAAACATTTTTATTTTGGCTTCACATTTTATTTGTCTGTCAAGTTGTAGTACATAGAGTATAAGTATTGGCCGTACTGAAATGCGTATGAGGAAAGGACAAATATTCATCGTGCTCAAATGTAATTAGCGAGCCTTCCTAGCTGCCTAGAGTTCAGCCTGCATACTGAAGACGGGAACACAAGTATACATGTGGGTAGCAAAAGTAGTGCAAGAGTAATTTATGTCATACGGAGAAGTTAATTATGTTGATAATACTTCCAGTGATAAGTTAGCGAACATAATTACAGAAAAATCAAACTTAAGTAAAACTATGAATTGGATGTTTAGTTATAAAAGTGCAAGTCTATATATGCAGCTTTACAATGACGAACGGGTAAGAAAGTGTAAATTAGCCTGCCAGTCAATCGTTCCCAGACAGTTATTATATGCGTTATTATGTCTACAACATTTTTACACAATTGTTTACTGGAAGATCATATTTTAGCAACCTCCAAGATATAGAGCAATGTAGAACTTGCAGACCTTTAGTTTCACACATTTGATCCACTTAAAAGATTGTGTTATTAGTTCTACACCATTTTTACAGGAGTATCTACTATATCATCATATTTCAGCGAGCTCTTAGTTCTACAGCAAGGTAGAATAGGCTCAACCTTTAGTCTCACACATTCGAACAACTGAAAAGGTGAAATCAGTAAGCGTACCAGCAACCATACTATGCTTCACCTGTGGAATTACTTTACAGCAACTTACCTTTCCCTGGCTAAGCAGGATTGCAACTCGTTCAATTGAGTCAAATCAAATGAAGTTGAAGTAGGTCGCATTTACATAGCCATACACACAACTACTCTAACACAATGTCACATCTACCTCCGAAATATTTAAAGGGGAAGTATATATATAAATTAGAAACATATATAATTCCAGCATACATTTAACATTAGGCAACAGTCCGTCACATAGTTAAGTGTGTGTAGCGCATGCTCCCACTACTACAGAGTCCAAAAGCCAAGAAGTCACATGTTCGGTTATACTATACAGGGAAGCAGCAGCGGATGTTCATCTACAGCAAAAGTGGACAGCCGTTGAAGCGCAGCAAAAGCACACCTTTGTCCAAAAGTTGTGAGTTGGGGCCAAACTAATGTACCTGAAAAGGCATGCAAATACGTGTAAGCAAATAAAGTCGCTGAAATTTAATACACACCACGCACAATGTCTTGGTGGCGGGAAACTCTAAATTTTCAGCTGGAAGTTGGACATTTCCGTGGGCCTTTAAGAGCTCAATTGCAAAGGATGGCTTTTTCCTTTTCTTCGCTGTTGGAATCTAAATGCTTCTATAGCAGCCCAAAAGTGTGAATCAAGGTGTTTGAAGATTCGGTTTCAAAAGGTTTACCGCAACACAATAGCATTCATGTGTCTGAATGCGCGGGGATGTAATAGTGAAAGCAATTGAGTGGTTGGTATTTGCTTAATTTAAATTACCTGCAGCACATACCTAAATGCAAGCTGATCCTTCCATGTGCAAGTAAATTCAGAGCACCTAGGGATGACCCACCCGAAAAAAAGCAGCTTCCTCACACCGTCTATGTACTGCGTCAGCTATAGCTTGTCATCTCCCCAAAAACAGACCTACTAACTTATCACATTTGTTACCATGATAGCGGAAGGAAAGAAATGTCAAGGTTAGGTTCCAATAAATGAGTTAAATGTGCACTCTAAGATACAGAGCAACGAAATTGAACTGCTTTAAGTGGTAAAAGCTCGAAAAAAGGGAAACCAACTGGAGTAGTTGCAGAACTGAAGTTGGTGTCAAGGTGGGGATTTTAGGGCCCAAGTTGCACTGGCCGTTCTTGAAAATTGGCGGGAATTTTGAGTTTTGGAGGCATTTTTCACTTCGGCGCGTCAGAAGTTGATTTTATCGATTCCATCACCCATGGAAGGACGACTCAGGTGTACGACAGCGGGCAGAACTAATAAATGATTCAGCCTGCATGCACAGGAAAAATCATGCCTATTACCTCCAGTAGCTTCTAACACTGTATCGCTCTAAGGAGGCAAACTTACTGGTCATCTATAGCAGTCAATTCACGACACCTAGTTTGGCTGCGACCTGCATTTTTGGAGGGGCCACTGGAGGACGACACCTACAAAATCTGGCTGGAATAAATTGGCACATGACAGCATTAAAAAGTTGCATAGTTCGTGCATGTACAGTTGTACAGCTCAATTAACGTATGTCTAGAGTAGAAAGATATACCAATTTTCGCTCCCCGTGCAGGAGTGATCTCCCTGATCCGGTTGAAAGGTGTGATGCTAAGCTTTGTGGGCGTAGGTAGAGCTTTCTCAATAGTATCAGTAGCCGGCAAATGCTCCAGTAGGGTCTCTTTGTCAATAATCCAGTAGAATTTATGTATCAAGCGTCCGTATTTGACCTATGATACTTTTACTCTTGCACCAGAGATCAAATATATGGAAAACAGTGTAAATTTGGCCGCATAATAGCCTAGGTCATCCCCATATAGAACGGCACGAATTTGTTGCTCCTGCGCCGAAAAGGTGAAGCTCATGCACCATAGTTTTAAAAGGGGGAGTCTTCATTTTAAAAAGCAGCCACAATAGAGGGAAAAGCGAGGGATGAAACCCTCATTACCTCCTCATCTTCCAAAATCAGATTTTGGAATTTGATTTTCTTCTTATAATGACTTTGTCGATGACGGCTAATATCCACAACTTGGTTTTGAAGGTCCAATCTGCAGTATCAGGTGTAATTTCGCTGATCTTCAACCTTACGCCATACCAAAATCGGCAATACCCCTGTAGCATTATTAAGCAGCAAAAGTGAAGGAGAGGAAAACACATACACATTTCGTCAAAGAAAAAGGTTCTCCTACCGATGGCGCCCAAAACAGTGTAGTCATTACACACCAACATCTGGCATACACACCCAAAAATAATTAATGGGGGGAAAAAGGGGGTTGCATCGGTCAATCAGGAAGCACCAAACAACGTAAAGCCAGTAGCAACCAACAAAGCACGTAGAAACTGTCGATCACAGAAACAACAACTAATAATACTCACTAAAGTAAGAGGACATTTGGAGTTACAGACGAGGGCTTTTCATTAGAAGAGAGCATCCGTAAAACAACATTATGTACAGTAGCATGCCTTAGGATCGAAGAACTGGAAAATCAACCGGCATTCCAAATCACAGCAGTATGTACCCTTACATGCAGCAGGATGGAAGAAGTACAAACTTAACAGGAAACAGACATGAAGGAATCAAGAACAAAATGTCTCAGCAGGTCAACGCAATGTTAACATCATAAGTGTGCTTCTATTAACTTTTACATGAAGGTTGCTCCCAAATCTCTACACTAATCAGGCGTTTATTATACCGAGTTCATACCCAAAGTCAAATTGGTTCGTAAATGTCTACGCTAATCAGATGCTTATTATCCGCATTTATTCCCAATTTGGCAGTAGGAAAACTCCGAAGTACATGCATGTGCATCAAAGAATAAGCAATTTCCCAGCAAAGAAAATGCATGACATTAGGGTGCCCCCCTACACAACTACCAGCGTCGAATGGTAGGGCCCCAAGTTGGAAAGAAAAAAACTTACATGCCAGGATTACACCAAAGTGAAATTCCAATGACGAGTTAAATTTTTAAAACCGCATATGGAAGTAGTCGGAAGCCAATTCGACTATGACACACCCAATTTTACTGTTTAACTGCTACCACAAAGGAACCAAAAGTATACCCGATCGATCAGAAAAGGTTAAAATAAGAGGATACCCATGTGGTTTCGCAGCCTAAGTCGGCTTTAAAGGCTGAAGGCCCACCGTCAATAAAGAGGAAGAGCAAATTCCGAATTCAACTCTGAAAGGAACTCTCTGAGATTTCGCCCAAGCGAAAGTGTAGGATAAAGCCCTGCTAATCTCACTATCACAGGAAGGAACCGCATAAGTGGCCAACGAAGCGGGGCCACATCCTTCACCGCTATAACACTCAACCCACCAACACCTAAGTCAGGGAGTTAACTTCCGTCTTTTATTCTTCCAACGAGCGATTCCGTTAGGTGGAGTACAACCCCCACAAAGCTGTAGGTACAACCCAATTTTAATACCGCCTACTTGTTGTACAACTTGATGAAACATATTGTACAACTATTTCAATAATACAATGTTCTCTAACTTACCGTACAAGTCATACCAACTTGGTGTACAACTCTTCTAAGCTGTGGTAGTCCCACCTTGTTGGCTTATTAAATAGAGTAATATATATACACACTTATATAACATATATATGTATTATATTTATTTGGGCCAAAAAATTGCATTACGTGATAAAAATGAACTATGCATGTAATATAGATGTATTATACTATACATAAAATGAATTTGCATGCAGAATAAATGTATTGTAAGTGTTTTAAAATGTATTAAATTTATTTGATAAAAAATTTAAATTATATATTTAAAGGGAATTATACATGTATTAAGATAAATATATACAGCTATAAAGGGTAAATAATTTTTAAATATAGTATATTTAGGTAAGTTTTCCATATTAGTAACTCTAAAGCACAAATAAAAAATCACATCAATATTAATACTACCAAAAAAAAAAAATTAATCCAACTCTAAGAGTGATAATAATAATAATAAACATTTGTTCTTTGATTTTACATTGGATTAGATAATTAAAATAGATAACCTAATTTTAATTTTTCTTTAATGTGCCTCATATACTTAATAAGTACTTATCACACTTATTTTAGCATGATTTAGTAATTTAAAGTTATGATATTTTCATTATGACTTATTTTAGCATGATTCGTGATTTAAAATTAGGATCATCTTCATCATGACTTATTTATTTGCAGTATTTATTTTACGGGATCTTATTATTTTATGTTATTGAATATTTTTATGTCTTCACTAATATCATATTTTGTGTTTTTCTTAAAAAAAATCCTAGATTTGTGTATTTTGGGAAGAATAAAGAAATATTTGAATTTTAATTATATGTTTCTATAAATACTACTTTATCAAAATATCAAAAAAAAAAAACTCAAAAACACGAGATTAAAAAAAAGTCCAAAATTTTGAGAAATTAAAAAAAGAAATCGAAAACCTCGAAAAAAATCGAGGTTGAAAAACCCGAGTTTTATTGGTTTGGTTTGATTTGTATATTTAAAAATCCGACACAAATGGTTTGGTTTGATATTTAAAAAATCCAAACGAACACGGTCCATGTACACCTCTAGTAATATCCACTGACTATACATGCTTATACAACGAATGATTATCTTTTTGATAAATATTTTGATTGAATGACCATATATCTATCGTCAATTATAAATATCATATTCATCCAATATCAATGATTCACTTGTCCCCTTGCCCAGAAAAATCTTGCGGAATACAAAACTAAAAAAAAAATCTCACCAGATATCCGCCCCTTTCTTGCAATATCGAGTATTAGAAATCATATTTAGATGCTAATTATATTTTTGTGGGTTCTATTAGTGTATAATGCAAGGAAGTAACTTTAATTGAAACTAAAGGACAAGCTGGTGCACTAAAAAGACAAAAAGGTATTGAAGGAATCCTTATTCTTATCTAGAGATGATGAGATTGACCTTGAAGCAATTCTTGATAACGAGTGTCTGCTTGATACCAAGCATGAATCTGAATTAGTCAGGCCAAATATCATGTGCCTAAAGCCACCCAACAAAAAAGAAAGCCTCAACAAGAAGCATACACAGCTTAAGCTCATCTTCATTGTTTTTATATAATTGGAGTCGATTCCATAAATCAGTAATACAATCCCCTAGCAACCAAAAGGAAGGGAAAACATTTTTGTAGTCTAAGAATAGCAAGAGTAAGAGTATCCTTTTAAAGGGGAAAACCTAAATGCTTTTGAGCTGGTTTTTCACAGTTTCTATGGGTTCTCCAATGGGAATTATTGACGAAAAAAACGAAAAAAGGGGAATGTTGAAAAATATCTTTGTTGATTTCCATCTTCTAATGATTGCTGAGCCAACCCATGTTTAATGTAAATAAGTATTCCTCTGCTTGATGATCCATCCGTCCCTTGACATCAAGCTGATTCTAAACTTTTTACAAATTTTTTCGCCTGCCAGTAAAATAAAAAAAAAGGGTAAGCTAGCTATCCGTTAGGAATTATTCTAAGCCTAATGAAGCACAGCGTTGCCAAGTGAACAGTTAAAACGGGAGGAATTGGAAATTGACGAAGCCTCTCATTGAAGCAAAATTTGTGCTAGTCTGGAATAGTAACTGGCATAAGGATTTATAAACAATTATGAAATGGAAAAGAATCTGCTACGCGCGGAATATGATTCCACTCTTTACCTGTTCCAATGTCAGAAACATAATGACATTCCACGATCCCAAGCGTCCAAAATTTGGGATAAAGCCTTTATAGAAAGCCAAAGGTCCCTGCAAACGTGAAGGCCATAAGAGGAAGTGTCATTTTTTATGTCATGACACATAAAAAAAGCTATAAGGAAAATTTGTAACAAAAGGGATCTGATTTTAGTAAGAATATGAAACTATCTCGAGAAAAATGAGACGGCTATGTTATTTTAAGTTGAGTTCTTCATTTTATAAGAAGCCAAGATAAGTTAACAAACATAATAAGAGGAAAATTTATGTCTGTAAAATGGCTGGATTTTCTATAACCAAATACAAAGGACAGATAATGAAAGAACTCACATCATTCTTCAATGTTTTGACAAAACAATCAAGAGTATTTTTGTATGCGGAATCTCCCATCATTCTTGACTTTACCTGCATCCACAGTTTCCATGTCAGTGCATCTTGGCTATACAAGAATAATCAACAAAATTAATCTAATAGAATATTACAAAGTCTATTGATACTGCAATCTTAGAATGATGAAATTTGAAGATGAACTACAAATCGTGATCTAAAAGATTACAGTAATGAATAAAAATCACCTATCACCAAAATATAAGAAGTATTTTGGTGATTGGTGAACTGATTAAGAACACGGATTTGAAAAAAAATTGGCATTATCATCATACACGGACAAGTAACAAGATATCAGTATTATTGATCCCAAGATTACAGTAATGAATAAAAATCACCTATCACCAAAATATAAGAAGCATTATGGTGATTGGTGAACTGATCAAGAACGCGGATTTGAAAAAAAAATTGGCATTATCATCATACATGAACAAGTAACAAGATACCAGTATTATTGATCCCAATTCTACTGTGTAATTCCAGGAAGAAGAAGAAAGAGTGCAGAAAAGAAAAACCAACTGGTTTACCTCTTCCTATGTTAATTATCGGTGTTTGCCTATGATTCTTTGTATGATTTGAACAGAAGTAGGAGATACATGCTTCCACCCAATTTTGGATGGATTAGCCCTCAACACCTCCAGTGTTACTTCTAATCCTCTAATCCCTCCATTTACCCCAGCCAAACTAGAGCTCCACTATTGTGCAAGTACTGCATAAGAATAAAGAACTTCGGGAGAAGCGGACTTCAAATTCACAAGATGAAGTTGTTGGTCTAACAGGCTAGATATTGACTTTGATAATCTTTTGCACGAAAAAGAAAATTATAGAACTTTTCCCCTATATGGCCAAGAAAATCTAAAATATTAACAAATAAATTACTGAATCGTGGGTTGCCATCAGAAAGGACTAAGGAAAACAATTTGTTTTGATAAGTCAAAAAGGAAAGCAATATCAAATAATAAGGAACATAGAAGATACCACATCAACAGGGGACCCTACGCAAACTGCAAAAAATCCAGCTCCAAGCCCCGCAATCAGATGAGTAACAACGTTGTCTGTGAACCCAGGAATCTTGAGAATGGCCTACCAGAAATTTTAAAAAAATGAAAGTCAGAATTACAATGTAAACATCCAAATCCAAGAAACACCACATTAGACAGTCTGGAAAATGAGGGGGCAATGAGAAATTTATGTTTTCTTTACCTCCTTCACTTGATCATAACTTGCTAATTCAGCTGCATTGATGATGGCATTCCGCCCGATATTGGGTCCAAGACCAGTCCACAGAGCTCGAACTCCTTCCTAAAATCAAGATATGGTAGGAAAAAATGCAAAGAGGTTAAGATACGAGTTAACATAGGAGTCTTATTTTGTGGGGAAAACTATTGACTCAAAAATGAGTTGCTGCAAATTTTCACAAGCGAAACCTGTTCTATTTTCATTATTTTGCAAATGCTCCAGTAAGCAGCCAGACCTGGGGATTTTATCAATTTAAATGAAATGCAATTTTTCATAATTTCCTAACATTTCCAGGAGAATGAAACTACAGGGAGAAGAAAAGTAGTACCGTTTTTCTCTGAGAAGATAAGTGAATACACCGAAGCTAGATGGAAAAAGAGAGAGTCGAACAAAGAATCAGTTATCAAAGAGTAATCTAAAGAAAGAATCTTTAGGAAATGGTATGTCTCCGATTCTAGGAACTTAATAGTTGTTAAATCTTAGTACATCCTAAAGGCACATACTTTTGCAGGTATTATGTTTGCTTGATTGGTAGACATTGTGGGCATTTGAATAGCAACATAAATTTAATTGTTTAGGTCGTAGCTCAAGCGAAACTAACTTCCATCAAGCCATGATTAAAAGTAGGTGTACATAATTTTGCAGCTCCCCTGCCGTTAGTTATCATGATTTAGTAAATAGCAGAGCTAGATAAACATATAACCTGTTTCACTATTGTTGAGTAAGCATTTAGAGCTCCAGAATAACGCCTTGGCACACCTGCTGGCAATTTTCCTTCAGCTTGAAGACGTACTTTCACTAGATCTGTAGGATTTGCAACTGTAATGGCCAGCGCACCTATTTGATAATGAATCACCACATTACTTTAAAATTTATTGAAAGATCAACAGTAAAAAGAACAATACAAGGAAAAACGGTGTTATTGATAATCCACACATTGAACTTCTAGTCACTGTGTGGATGTTTCCTAAATGGAATAAAAGCTCCACTGTCTATTTAATCTTGAGCAAACTGATAATAAACAACATATCTAAAATGCACTCACCAGTTGTAAGTGCAGCAAGTATTTTCTTTGTTAATGGCACATCCCCAACATGATCTTTGCCAATATATAAGTTTTTAACCTGCTCGCCAAACACACAGTCCATAAAAGGCCAAAACCACAAAATAAATTTATAGCTGTTGTAAGCTAAAAATGATAACTTACAGGTTCATACATCCCAATCCGAAGACCTCCGTATATACATTGACGATGTAACCCAGGTACAATACCCTTCCACAGTGAAGCGATCCCTTCTTCCTTTGCAATGGTGCCAACAGTACCTAATAATCCCCTATATTTAGGTAAAGCTATCCCATCCCCTGCAACTGCCTTCTTTTGAAGCTGAAGTCTAACTTTAGCAGTATCCAATGGTAGAGTGCATGCCTGGAGAACAGAATGTTGTATGAAGCAACCAAGATTAACAAGCGGTGAAGGAATCATTAACAGGAACAATAGCATGGCAACCACACTTAGGAACAATCTACTGGGATATCTACATCATTCATGCTGGATAACCCAAAAAATGCATCAAAACTTAACAAACCTCATTTTCTACAACCTTAAGCAATACACTGTTCTTTGAAAACCACTTACATGATCAAAGACCTAACTTTCAACAACAACAACAACAACAACATACGCAGTGGAATCCCACAAGTGGGGTCTGGGGAGGTTAGAATGTACGCAGACCTTACCACTACCTCATAGTGGGGTCTGGGAAGGGTAGAATGTACGCAGACCTTACCACTACCTCATACAGGTAGAGAGGCTGTTTCTCGAAAACCCTCATCTCAAAAACACCTAACTTCATAAAAAGAACAAAAAACTGATTGCTCCAAAATTAAGCAAGACACAGCTATTCATAAAAGTATTCACACAAACAAGCCCACCAAATTTCTACAAGTGACTTTTTCTTAAAAGCAAGGAAGCATGAGTACAAATTTCTTTTGTACCATCATTACCTTGTCTAAAAGTCATCTGGTATTCCCTTTTTTCCTTTCTAACAGATGCTATAATAAGGTGATTAATCTCTTAACTAAAGACAGAACAACCAAGCACAGTATGCCGAAACAGATTGCAAACCCCCTAAAAGAGGATTAATATAGTTCCTACTTATCCTCTAGTATGACTCGAACTCTCAACCAAGACTCACTTATCTGCCGAAACAGATTCCCCAGCCCCTCTAAAAGGAGGATCAACAGGGTTCTACTTACCCTCCAGTGTGACTTGATACCTCAGCGAAGCCTCATTCATCTGCCAAAACAGATTCCCCATCCCCTTAAAAGGAGGATCAATAGTGTTCCCACTTACCATCTAGAGATTGCACTTAATACAAACATAGCTTTAGTTCTTTCGAAAAAAAAAAAGCACAGCATTATGAGATTAAAACAAAACTTAAAATTGACCAGCAAAAGAATCCAGTAAAGGACGTAACAGTGGATTATAAGCTCGTAAACACTTAACAGCTCAATGGAGATCAAATCAACAATCACCAACAAGCCCAAAACAAAAAAAAAAAAAAGGAAAAGGAAACAACCCCATTTCTACAATTCGAAACAACAAATCATTGCAACAGATATAACACTGATTCAAGAAAAGATTAGAAAAGGGGGTGGAAGTATTATTACCTCAGCGAAACAAGCAGCGAAGGCGCTACTAGCGAAAATTCCGGCGAATGAGATGTCCGATTTGCTGCCGTGATCTCCTCCTCCCATGAGTAAGTTGACAAAGAAAAGAAAAAGGGTAACTAAAAAGGGGTTGTAGGAGAAAGGAAGATCACAGAGCAAGAGTCAACACAGATGTTCAAGAGCAAAAAATGGGTATAGAAAAATGGGGATTAAGGGGTTGTTAAATAGTACTTCTATGGAAGATCGGATGTGGGATTTTGCAGAGGGAATCTCGGGAAAAGCAAAAATTGAGCTGCTGATATGGTTTTCCTACGCAACGGCCATTGGTGTCATTTACTACTAATATTTCATTGGGTCACGGCCGATTCAAGTCCGAGTCTTCGATATAAAAAAAAAGAAAAAAAAGTTGCTCCATTGTTTATTTTTTGGAAAATTAATTTAATTAAATTTTAATATTAAATAAAATTAGAAAAAAAAATTAAAATAAAAGTTTCATTGTTTAAGAATTATAAAAGAAATATTATTAGTTGTAACTTTTTAATTTTAATATGATAAAAAGATATATATTAAATATTAGTCAAGATTTACATAATTTGTTTTTAAAAGTAAAAATTATACAATTAAAATGAAACGATGGGTGTATGTTGGAAGACCAAATTTAATTTAATTAATTTTTAAAATAAATAAGATTACAGTAATTTAATATTTTAAAATAAAATTTTAAATATTCAAAAATTATTAAAAAATATTATTCATAGACACTTTTTTTTAATTTTAAAATGACAAAAATATATATGTTAAATTGTTAGTCAAATAATTTAATTTTAAAAATAAAAATTATTATAATTAAAATGATAACTAATTTAAAAATAAAAAGTATTATAATTAAAATGAAAGTAAGAGATTATATTAAATGATCAAATTTGATGCGAGGTTCAGACATCAAATAGGAAGTGTTCAAAAAGAAGAAAAGGAGTTTTGTTCTTATTTGGTATTGTTATTTTTTTGAAAAGGAGCCGGGAATTAAAAAAATAAAGAGTGAATTATAAGATGGAAAATTAAATATTTACAAATAAAATAAAAGTTAGCTAACTAATTTAGTTACTAAAATATGTTAAAAAAATTGTGAATGAATCTTAAACAATAGATTAAAATAGCGATTATTTCCATTAAAAAAATACTCTCTCCATTTTGAAAGAAATAACCTAATTTTATTTGAGACAGAATTTAAGAAAATAAGATAATTTTTTTAATTTTATGATTTTAAATAAAAAATTATGTTAAATATATCAAAATATTCTTTAATTTTTTGGCTTTAAATAAGTCATATAAAAAGCTAAAATTAAAAATATTGTCAAAATTAAAAAAATATTTTTTTTTTAAATGAAAAAAGTATAGTATTTTCTTAAGAAGGGAAAACTCAAGTTAACAAAAGCAAAAGTGTGAAAAATGAATGTCCTTAAAAAGAAGTTTGTTCATCTAACATAATAGAAGTCTTTTTTTTTTGGGTAATTCAAGTCATTTTTAAATTATCTTAAAATAACCTAGTTTTTAATTCTTTAAGGGAAAATGAAATAATGATCATAATTACAAATTAACATAGATTGCAATGGAAAAATTATTTTTATTTTTAATGAGAGATCTTGAAACTCCTCGATCAATAATACTAATAATAATATATGAATCTAAAGATGAAAGGCTATATAATTTGTAAGTTGATAAAAATCATCCCCTCAACCATGTGCTTTTTTTGACCTAATTATTTTATTAATATTTGGACTTTAGAATAATGAATATTAAAAGCACAGTTTATTAGATAACGATGATTGGCTGGAGCTTGCATATATGCTGATTAGATCTCCTCATTCACAATCCAAACATTTTATTGGAGAGGGCGTAAACGTTACTCTTTCCCATCGAATATACGGCTTGTCATATGTTCAAGGGTCATGATGAAGTCCACCTATTTCACTTGGGTCCTTTTGGTCCTGCTCAGTTGTTACGATACGATATTACAAAATCGGATATCACATACTGACATGATATATATGTATATATTGTCAAATCAATTTTGAATAATATAAATATCGATTGGGTTTAGTAGGAGAAAATATTTATAAGAGATATCTTTTTATTTTTTTATGTTTGATTGGGATGTTACGATGAAGTCAAAAGTATAGACTGTTATTATGATAAGATAAATTTTGCCCTTTGATTCGAAGGTTCGATATTCCTAGTAATGGTTAAAACATGTGTATCGTAACTTGTCCCTAAATGACTATGAGTTTCAAATATTAAGGTTGAATTGTTATTTGTTTTTATCTTAGTTGGACTCTACAATTTGTTCAGTGAAGGAGATTTAGTTGAATCCTTGATTCATTTAGCTCTATCCTATACACAAGTCTCGCCACTATCATCATAAAGAAATAAAACAAGATTTTAATATAATTTGAATTGTTATGTATAATATTGGCATGAGATGAATTTAAATAGAATAAAATGATCTATGAGGATTCATATATAGTTGATCCTTACTGGCTGCAGGGTGAATTTACATATTAAAAATGGGGTATATTAACTCGTGGTCTTTATGTAATATTAGGTATTTTATGTGTGTGTGTATATATAAATATGGTATAACATTTAGATTGACCTCTATAAAAGTAATAACAATGCTTTACTAGTACTAGTAGATTTGCACCACTTTTTGTGATATACCCTGTGCCAATGCAATATTCCCTTATTTGTTTTGTGTCATTTTTTGGATTTAAATTCTCATTCTGGATATCTGGTTTATTCTCACTGTTTCAAGATAATTGGTTTCCCTATAAGGAACATGAGAATTGAGATTTTCTTTGAAATTGTGACAACCTATATATTCTTGATCTTCATAGAATCATTTTGGTATTTGGTTTTATTGGTCCAATTATTTTCAATATATTTCCTTCTATAAGATTTATTTCCTTTGTTCCTTTTTAATAGTTATAATTTTCTTTTTTAAAAGTCAAACTATATGAACTATTGACTAGCATTTTAAGATGTATATATTTTTTCACATTAATTAGTATGAAAAAAATGCAATCTATAGTACTTTTAAACAGTTTTTGAATATCTAAATTTTATGCTATATCAAATTGATGTAATTTAATTTAGCTTTGAAAATTAGTCAATTGACTGTTGAAAGCCGCAACATGATAGTTAAAAAATAACAAAGGAAGTATTAAAGAAAAATAAAAACCTCTTATTTGAATTCACATAGCCTTATTAAGTTTATTTGTTTGGTTTTAGTGATCCTATAAGCATGAACTTGTGCCAAAATCGGTTTAGAGGGTGTTTAACTTTTAAGCTCTTTTTTAGTTTTGAAGATGTTTGGAAAAGACAAAAAAAAAAAAAGAGTATGTTTTAAACACTTAACTTTTAGGACAACTAAAAGCTAAAGCACACAAGACCTTGTTTGTAGACTGACTTAGTATTAACCAAGTTTGGTTGGGCTAGTAATTAGCTCACTAGGTCGCTTAAGTAAGTGCCGGGGATTCGATCCCCACCTTGTGCATGCAGCAACCAATTGGCCAGCGGCAAACTCTTAAATGGAGCTTAGATCCGCGAAGGATTACTCCTTGGTCTGTCGGGCTGGAGATACCTCGGGAAATTAAAAAAAAAAAAAGAAGAGACTTTCTATAGTATTAGCTTCAGCTCCAATTTCTTGGTGTTATTATTGGTTCCATTTTCAGAAATGACATTCTATGAAAATCACCATAAAACATGTATAAGCAAACATAACATCATAAAGAATGTTTGTTCATATTAAAAATGTAAAAACATGAAGGCCCTGAAAATTTCTTTATGTTTATAAGGACATAACACACATTTCAGATTCATTTATATACCTAATGAACATCCTAATACAGTAAACAAAAGACTAAGCCAGCATAAGAGAGCAACAACAACGACACGTTAGTTTCAACTAGTTAGGTTCAGCTATATAAATCCCTGCGGACCATGTTACTCTATTTAAGCTCATCTCGTATCAATATCATTCAAGCCAGCGTAAGATCATCCACAACAATTCTTTTAGTACAATTCATTAGTACAATTCATAAGTACAGTTCAATTTATATTTCCTATATTTCATTTGTGATGGTAATTGTAATCATATAAAATTTATTAAAATATAAATTTTATAAATGATTCAAAATATACTAAATTCAAAAATATGTTAGTCCAAAATGAATATTATGGATTAATATATTTGGGTTTATTAATTAAATCTAATAAAATATGGATTTAATTAAAAGCCCAAATTCATTTATTTGGGCAATAAAGGATGACCCACTTCATTTGGCCCCATATCCCTTCATCCAAGAGGCTCACTTGATGTCACGTATCAAATGACGTGGCACGACAAGTCAAACAAAGAAGTCAATAGGATCATGTCATGGGTCAAGATGACAATCTTATTTCATTAAAGTCCAATATGTCATGTCACTTAAATCTAATTGGCCGGGAGAAAGTCTGATTCTATCATGACTTCTCTATTCTACAACTATATATAAGGGTCTTCATAATTCAAAATGGTCATCAATAATTCTAACAAAAAGTTAAAGAGAGCTTGTGGATCAAACGCCACAATTTCTCTACAAATTCAAGAATTCAAACATTCAAGCCTTTAAGTTCAAGAGTAAGCTTAAAACTCTTGAACTCAAGATTCAAGATTAAAATCAAGATTTAAGATCAAGAAACAAGATCAAAATCAATATTCGAGATCAAAACTCAAGGTCGAATTCAAGAACAGACTTCAAATTCAAGAACAAGCTCCAGAGCCCTTGAATTTACACTTGAAAATGTGAATCAAAGGATTCGTAGAGATTGTAACACTCATATTTATGAAATCAAATACTCCAAATTGTTGTGATATTTTTGTTCTTGATTATTATTTTCTCAACATGAATTTTATCATCTACAAATTCTGGCACGCCCAGTGGGACAGTCTCTACCTCTCATCTCAACTTTTCAAGCACCAAAGAATACTGAAATGGCTTGTAAGAAGATTCTCCAATCAACTTCCTCTAAGGCTGCTGATTCCAAGTTCTCTACTGAAGTGGAGGGAATCCATGGTGTTACTTTTGGAAGTGAGCTATTACAAGAAGCAAAGCTACTATATTGGGACAACAAACACTGCAAGTGTCGTTCGCACCAACTATTGATTTTGGTTCTTCAACCCCAAATGGAGCGAGGCCCTCTGTAAATGCTTTCGAAGAAGGAAGCAGTGATGCTGAAAAGATCAAGCAGACTTTGGCTCTGCTTGAGGTCTCTGGTTCCAAGAACCCTACCACAAAGAAGGGTCATGACTCATCCAACGAGTCTTTGCCATGTGCATCGCGTAATGTGAGACCTCTGAAGATCAACTTCCATGATAATCCATGCTACTCTTCTGCGCCTCCAACGGTCATGCAAGCGATGACAACTAATGCTTCATCCACGGAGGAACAACTTGCGAACCTAGTAAAGAAGATTGAAATATTGACTAGGCGTGTGCAACACCAAGACTCCCGCATCAATAAGTTGATGGATAAGGTGGATGGTCTACTAGATGGAGCATATAGCCATGCACCTGGAAAGGGTATTGAGATTCAAGAGGTTGAAAATCTTGTGAAGTAAGCACCGACTATCAAAGAGTTGCCAGTTTCTGCCAAAGGAATGATCCGACTTGATCAATTAAAGGAGTTCATCGAAGGGACCACTAAAAACAAGTATGAAATCTCCACAAGGTCTTCCCATATGTATGAAGCCTTACACTGTAAGGATTGATAGCCTCCGAATACCTGCCGGTTATCAACCCCCCAAATTTCAGCAATTTGAAGGCAAAGGAAATCCAAAGCAGCATGTTGCACACTTTGTGGAGACATATAATAATGTTGGGACCTATGGAGACCATCTCGTCAAACAATTTGTCTGTTCCTTGAAAGGAAATGCCTTTGACTGGTACACTGACCTTAAGCCTAATTCCATTGACAGTTGGGAGCAACTGGAGCATGAGGTTCTTAATCGTTTGCTTGGGCACAGTGAGCATGGTAGAACTCATAAATACTCGCTAAAAAAAGGATGAACCTGTCATCGACTTCATAAATCGATGGAGAAACGCGAGCCTTAATTGCAAAGACAGACTTAGTGAAACCTCTGCTATAGAAATGTGCATATAAGGGATGCACTGGGGGCTTTTATATATCCTACAAGGGATCATACCTAAGTCTTTTGAAGATCTAGCAACTCGTGCTCATGATATGGAGTTGAGCATGTCTTCTGCCGGAAAAGATGAGATGTTTGTTCGTGGTCCTCAGAAAGGAAAGGACAAGCAGGAACCCAAGAAGTGGGGCAGATTTGTGCCCAAGAATGACAACAAGGAATCCATGAATGTCAATATCTCACCCGTGAAGTTTACTACAAAGGAGAGTAGGAAGCAAAGTGTAAAGATGACTTTTCAAGAGCGTCCAAATTGAAAGCTAACCTTGAGAGAGATGCACTAAGAGGAATACCCTTTTCTTGATTCTGATGTTCCTGAAATTTTTGAAGAATTGTTTAAGCTAAAGCTCATTGAGTTGCCAGAGATGAAATAACCCGATAAAGCTGGGAAAATCGATGATCCAAATTAGTGCAAGTATCATAGACTTGTAAGCCACCCTCTTAAAATTTTTTTTGTCTTTAAGGACAAGGTTATGCAATTGGTTAATAAAAAGAAGATTGTCATTGATGATGGAAAGGAAAGCTCTAATCAAATCTCTATCGTGTTCGGCTCTCTTGAACCAGTCCAAATATGTCTACCTCAAGAAGAAGGGACAGTAGAGCAAGAGAAATCCCAAATCGATACAGATGATGATGAAGGTTAGATTCTCGTGACTAGGTGAAGACGCAACAAGACGAGTCTACAGAAAAGATCACTTGAACAACCAATCAGACAAAGGATAGTTGTAACACCCTACGACTTACAATACTAGTACTATGCAAATGAAACATGATATGGTTTGGTCAAATTAGCGCCTATTTTTAAAAGTGCTTGAATCTCAAATTAGAGAGCGATATGTAAGTCGCTAAAGAGGGTCGAGTGTAAATAAGTTTTATGTCAAATTTAGGATATCACGACCCTAAACAAAGTAAGAGAATTGAGGTTTATGTAGGACTTAGGAAGCTAGCAGGTGAGTCACCTACTTTCTTAGCTTAAATTACTAGCTAAATGGAGACGAGGACCGATGTCGAATTTGTCTAAGTTCGATTATGAATAAAGTCTGTGTTAAGGGTATAACTTTAGCCCATGTTTTAGAATCATAAATGGACTATATTTTCAGCCAAGAAGGATATTAAAAGAGTTCAAAGAAATTACAACTTTTTTAATAATTTAGGCCCAAACTAAGAGAAAGGAGAAAAATGGGCAGCCAAGGCCCCATTAGTTTGCAACCCAATAAGGCCCAAGTGAAAGGGGCAAAATGGTACGTTACTAACTTGATAAAATAAGGCTTAAAATGTAAAAGAAAGTTGGCCAAAGTAATCCTTTAAAAGTTACAACAGCAAATTTAATTTATTCTTAGACTTGAAAAATTTTAGCTTTCACAAAGCTTCTTTGTGCTTCTTTCTTGACTTTGTAAAGCAGCCAAAAGAAGCTTTTAGGGTTCTTAAGAAGGCCCTCAACCTTGAAGGTAAAGGTAAGTGATTATAGTTGTATGTTTAGTAAGGTTTCTTTATGAAAAATAAGAAACTATGTTGGTCAGGTATATGCTGAAAAATTTGGACAACGTGTATCTTAAAGATTGTTGTGAACTTTTCTTGTTATTCAAGAGGATTTTCTCTTCTTGGTTAGCTGAATTATGAAGTAAGACTTATGATCTTAACAAGGTATAGTTTGTTAGTGATGTAACTAAGCTGCTGCACCACTTTTACAGTCCGTAAAAGTGAGTTCTTATAGGATACCGCAATTGTGTTCTTAGTACGAACTTGTTGGCTGATGGATGGAAGGCTATTGTCTCACATCCTTGATGAATGCTTTGGTACTGTTCGAAGACTGTTTTAGGGTTGTTTCTATGTATAGATGGGTTGAGGACAGTTTGGGTAAAGTTGAAAGAGGTTCGGGATTATCGACGTCAAAATGTGACGAAGGGACGTAATATTATGCTGCCTATTTGTATGTTGTGTTGAATTATTATGTATTGTGCTTTGTAGCTATTATAAGATTGTCATGGCACTAAAATAGGCTACACATGATATGTATATGAGAATGTGTATTTGAAAATATGATTAGGGGTGGAAAGGTTGAAAAAATACGGCCGGGTTTATAATTATACGCTTGCTGCCCGTATGTTTTTTTTATGATATTGGGTTGTCAAGATGTATCTATTGGCTGCTAATGCTAGTTTTATCACCTACTATGTTGTAGATAAATAGTTGGAGGAAGGGAAGATTATCTCGAGGTAATAGCGAGGTCCTACAGCGAGGTATGTAAGGCTATTTGAGTTCATATTATTTGGCATGAAATATAGATCCCTGCTTGGCACATAAAGACACTTACCAACTCCAACACAACTATTAGTCGTGTCTCCACTCTTTCACATGTTCATATGCTCCCATACATAGTCACCTTCAAATCTGTATAAATACATGGATAGCAAGTTACATGGGTTCTTGTTGCTAAATAAAGTTCACGAGTATTTGTATAATGTACTCTTTTTCATTGTCATCTTGTCTTGTATGATTATCTACATGTCATATGCTACATCTATAGTCCTACAGCTCCAATATTGTGACCACCAAAAGAATCATCTCAAATGTAATTGAAAGGTAAAGTATATTATTTATTGATGGGTGGTAACCCGAGGGGTGGAAGAATCACCTAGCTAGGGTCGATCCTATTGGGGGGTAGCCCAAGAGGTTAAAGGAAAAGCCTAGCCAAGGTCGATCCCGATATACATTTACCACTGATCAGCTAGTCATTTATATTATTTGATGTGCACAGATTATATAGTAAAGGTAAAGTACTAAAAAAAACATGAAATACATGATCCCACAGTATAATTAAGAGTGGTCTCTTATCCTACACCAGTGCATAGTTTCATTTGAGTTGTTACTTCATGTACAGTGTTTCTTGCTTTATATATTCAGTATATTATCTCGTACTGACGTCCCTTACGGGGGACCTGCATTTCATGCTGCAGGTACAGGTGTCAATAGATCTCCCCAGTAGGAGTACAGGATATCTAGCTGTTATTACCAAGCTCAAGGTTGCTTCGAAGTTTTGTGTGTCTAGAGCTTATATTTTTGTGTTGTATAGTTAGCTAAGGTGGGGCCTGTCCCGACCCTTATCAGATACTTTTCCTTACCTAGAGGCTTTGTAGACTATGTAAATTAAAGTGTG
>JAOTQR010000109.1:5693098-5703980 GCA_025774065.1 Solanum ossicruentum | reverse complement strand
CCAAAAAAAGTAAAATTTAAAAAAATAACTAAAAATTATTTTTTAAAAAATATGTCATATTTTAATTAATTTATTTATTTTACTCAATTCCTATTGCGACCCACGCACTTTTCTCTCTCTCTTCTTTTTTTTTTTTAGAAGAAGCTCACCACAACCACAGTAAAACGAGAAGGCCGGCCCATCATCACAACTGGGCTTCATTGAAACAAGTGAAAAAAGGAGTCCAGGCCAACGAGCCAATTCTCCCTCATCGTATAAACAGAAAACCTATGTGATGTTTGCAAAATTTTAATATCCTTGCATGTTCCTTCGGGACATCAGATAAAATTGAAACGGTAGAGAAGATTAGTATAGTCCCTGTGCAAGAATGACATGCACAACTTGAGAAATGATTCAAGGTTTTTTGCCACCAAACAGCAGTTGCTTTGTAGTTTGAAGTTGCCTGCAGCAAGTACACTGACATCATAAATAATATTTAGTGTATTTAAACCTGCTATAGCAACTTATCTGCTGGACATGGCAATAAGGAAACCATTCTAGCGCCAAATATTTTATGCCTTCTCGAGGCAGACCACAAAACTGAGCCACAAGGATATAGTTTCATGGGACTAATCATCTGTTGAGTAAACAAGCCTCTAAAGGATAGGAAACGAAGTTTAGTGACTGAAGTCAAAACATAAGAAGCTAGTAGAGTTGGTGCAAAATACAGCGATAAGTACTGCAAAAGGCTATAAATATGTTTTTGCTAACCAGCCTGAAATTATATTTCCAAGTTACACTTCACATTTTCGTTTATCAGCTTCTTCAACATGTGGTTTAAGCCGACTGTCAATGCTGATGATGATGTCGTTAAAGAGGCCTTCAGCAAGCTCAATGCGTCTGACTCGCCAACACTGATCATTTGCTCTTCAATATCATATAGAGGCACATTTAGTTCTTGGAGTAAGCAAATAGTTGATGTAGAAGACAGTGGTCTCACTTCCAAATTGTCCATAACATAGAACAAAGAGGGATCCTTTGCAAACTTTTTAATCTCACGACGATTGTTATCCCTTAGGGATTCCCTTGGCTCAACGAAGAAAGATTCTATTTCTTCTTTAATCTGAAGCAGAAGATTCTTGGATTTATGTTTGGGGGCAATGCCAGGCTTGAGTAATATCATCTTAAGATTCTCCTCGTGTCTGTAAGTGTTACTATTTGGAGCCGGTGTATTGAACCACTTTGAATCTAAATTCTCCACACTTTTCTACAAGTTATCTATGCATCCTAACCCAGAATTCCCTTTCAGAAGATCTTCAATTGATCCTATAGGAATCGTCAAGAAGTTGAAGAGGAAATCAATAAAGTCATTGCCTGCTTTTGCACACAAGACCTTGTTTGTAGACTTTCTTACTGTTAGCTTCAGCTCCAATTTCGTGCTGGTTCTAGTTTCAGAAATGGACGACATATTTCCAGACTCGGACATCGTGGTCATGGTGTCTACTCTTGCCCTTTTTTGTTTTTGCTTCGGCAGAAACACATCAGACAAGGGAGTCTTTGAGATTAATGAATGCACAAGTAGGTGAATCACCTAAATAGTCCAGAAAAGGATCATGTTACTAGCTGCAATTGGCAATATATGAAAAATCACATGTTGAACATACAAGCAACCACATCAGAAGAAAGATACAATTTTCACATCAAGAACTTAGATTTATCAAGAATTAGGATGGTAAACGGTATCTAGATATTTACCTCATTTTTGCCGACTTCTACATGCATCTTCTTAAGCTCCATTCTTAAAATGTTTTAAGTCGCATACTTCCCAGACCTCACTTGTGGGATTCCACTGGGTATGTTATTGTTGTTTAAGTCGCATACCCGAGGGTTTATTTTTAAAAAAAAAAATTATGCATAGTTCATCAAGTATATGTTTGCATCGCCGAAAAACACGATAAAGAACATATAAAATTGCAGCTCTTTTCACCTCATTAACTAGGAAATCTAAATTAACCGAAAAGGCAATAAGAAATTGTCCAATAGGCAATGAGGAAAAGATTCTTCACAACTTGTTTTACGTTGGTTGTCAGCATACCGCAATCGTTTTCCTTTATGCAGCCTTGCTATTGATACAAAATGATATAACAAAAGTTTGGATTTAACTTAAATATATTGAGCCTAGTGATGTGGCAATTAGCCAGGCAGTTATAACTAATCAGTTAGTTAGAGATTAGTAGCAATTAGTTAGTACCCTACATTGATTGCTTGTATATAAAGCAGGAATTAGTTCATGTAATACATACTTCCAGTGAATACAATTCATCCTCTTTCTTCTCTCTAGATCCATTTCTTCCATAGCACATTATGCACTTTTCCAGTCCTAAATCCATGGATTGATCCATGGTGACTGAAGCTGGTTAATGTTTACATGGTATCAGAGCCATGATCTACCACACAATTCCTCGAGATTATCCTTCTGCTTTCTGTTTTCGATTCAGTGAAGTAAGCAACAATGAGTGAAGCATCGACTGCTCGAAGTGATCCGACAATTGATCACAATGATCCACTGTTCCTGCAGTCCACAGACACTCCAGGGATTACCTTGATTGCAATCCAGCTAACAGGAAGTGAGAACTATGCGTTATGGAGCAGGTACATGAGAATTGCTCTGCTGGGCAAAAATAAACTCGGATTTGTTGATGGAAGCTGTGCTAGATCCTCATACACTGGAGCTTTACTGAAGAGATGGGAGAGATGTGATGCTATTGTTCTCTCTTGGATCATGAATGTGGTGTCAAAGGAGCTGATGACAGGGATAGCCTATGCATCAGATTCGAAGAGAGTCTGGGAGAATCTTAAGGAGAAATTTGATAAGGAGAATAGTGTAAGAACTTTTCACTTGCACAAGGAGGTAGTATTCCTTGCTCAAGGAAGTGGTACAGTGTCAACATACTTCTCCAAACTCAGTGATTTATGGGATGAATTTGATGCCCTAATTCCCCTTCCAACATGCAATTGTGATACTTCAAGGGCATATACTGAGCACATTCAAAAACACAGGATATTTCAGTTTCTTACAGGACTGAATGATACTCTAGAGCAAAAAGTCAGATCCTGATGATGCAGCCACTTCCTAGCCTAAATCAGATCTATACACTTGTCATACAAGAAGAAAGCCAAAGATCACTCACCAATGCAGTATCAGAATTGGAGGTCAATGAGTCTGTTGCCTTGATGACAAACAAGCCAACACAAAATTTCAGACCTAGGAGGTCAGATTTATATTGTGACTATTGCAGAAGGCCAGGGCATACTAAGTTTGCAGGAAGTTGCTTGGCCAATCTAATGATAAGAATTTTCAAAACAATAGAGGGTACCAACATGAAGAAGAGATGAGAGAAGAGACTATCAACAAGATAAGGTTCCACAGGATAACAGATCAAAAATGAAGCAGCAGCAATACCACAAGACCTGCAGTGATCTACACAGCTGAGGAATCACCAAAACAGACACAAAATGAGCAATTGGCACCAATTTTCTCACCTGAGCAATACTATCAGACTCAGCAGATGATCAAGAAGGGACAAGAATCAGAAGCCACAGCTAATGCAGTCTCAACCAGCCTTACTGGTCTTTCTAACTCTGCTGAATCAAGTTCAGGTACAGTTCTATCCCTATCATCTAAATTGGAGCAAATTCAATGGGTGGTAGACACAGGAGCAACTAATCACATGATATCAAGACTAGGATTACTAAATGAATGTCAAGAATTATGCAAGGTTGAGCATGTGCATTTGCCAAATGGTGAGAAATCTGAGATTACACACGAAGGGTCTGTAAAGATAATGGACACACAACAACTTAGTGATGTACTTTACATTCCTAAGTTCAAGTTTAACTTGCTATCAGTCTCCAAACTCACTAAGGAATTGCAGTGTATGGTAGCTTTTTCTCCTGATATATGTGTATTTCAGGACCTTTGCAGTGGCAAGGTATTGGGGATTGGTAAGGAATCTGGTGGCCTCTATCTGTTTGGTGAGACTTCTCACTCAATAATCTCAGCTCCTTCAGCTTCAACTAGTGTTAATAACAGTGTTCCACTTAGCACTTGGCACAAAAGACTTGGACACATGCCTGTTGCAGCCATACAGAAGATGGATCAGTTTCTTCATCTTAAAGTAGATAAGTCAAATAGTCCATGTTCAGTGTGTCCTCTAGCTAGACAAACCAAGTTGCCATTTTCTACTAGTACTACTCATTCTAATGCTACTTTTGATTTACTACATGCTGATGTATGGGGCCCATATAGAGTACCAACTATTGATGGCAAAAGGTATTTTCTGACTATTGTAGATGATTTCTCAAGGCTGACCTGGTTATTTCTAATGCATTCTAAAGAAGAGACTTGTTGGATGCTGAAAAATTTTTTCTCTATGATACAAACTCAATATGACTCTACTGTCAAGATATTTAGGAATGATAATGGGTCAGAATTTATTAATTCTGATGTTCATGAGATGCTTCTAGCACAAGGTACTATTCATCAAACTACTTGTGTTTACACTCCCCAACAAAATAGAGTAGTGGAGAGGAGACATAGATACATACTAGCGATAGCTAGAGCCTTAAGGTTTGAGGCATCTATACCTATATCCTTTTGGGGTGACTGTGTACTTACAGTTGTTCACATTATAAATAGACTACCTTCCTCAGTGCTTCACAATAGATCTCCATTTGAGATGTTTTTCCATACTCCACCATCACTGGACCACCTTAAAGTCTTTGGTTGTTTGGCCTATGCAGTCAACGTACATAGAAAGGATAAGTTTTGCAGCTAGAGCATTACCTGCTGTATTCATGAGATATTCAGCAACTAAGAAAGGCTACAAGTTAAATGACATAAATTCTAAGAGATTTCTCTTCAGCAGAGATGTTTTCCATGAGTCTATTTTTCCCTTCAAACAAATGACAGCTAGCACTGATCCTAATATTTCCTGTTTTATACCTCAATGATGTTCTTCCCGATGATAACATACATGTTGTTCCTGCTGTTTCTCCTAGTCCTACACTGTCTCAGCATTTAGCTCCTGCTGAGTCTCCATTCTGACACTTCTACTCCTGTATTGTCTGACCCTCCTCCTTTGAGACATTCCACTAGATCAAAGGCTCCTCCAAAGTGGCTATTTACTGACTATGTAGTTAGCACTTGCAAATATCCTATGTCTAATTACTTGAGCTATGACCTATTGTCACCTGCTTATGCACAATGTTTAGCTACTTCTGCATGTGAGATTGAGCCTCAAGACTTATCATGAAGCTGTTAAAGATCACAGATGGGTCCTGGCAATGCAACAGGAAATTTGCTGCTCTTGAGGAGGATGCTACATGGGATATTGTTGATCTACCTCCAGGGAAGCATGCCATAGGTTGCAAATGGGTGTTTAAAATCAAATATAAAGCTGATGGTGCAGTTGAAAGATTCAAAGCAAGGTTGGTTGCAAAAGGTTTCAGCCAACAAGAAGGTCTTGACTATAAAGAGACATTTTCACCAGTTGCCAAAATGGTGACTCTTAGGTCTGTCCTTGCCATTGCAGTCTCTAAGCATTGGTCTATTTTTCAGATGGATGTGTATAATGCCTTTCTACAAGGTGATTTGGTTGAAGATGTCTACGTGCATATTCCACCTGGTTTTCACAAAGACTTCACTCAAAAAGCTTGCAAACTCAAGAAGTCACTCTATGGGTTAAAACAAGCTTCTAGGCAATGGAACTTGAAGCTCACTGCTGCCCTATAAGATTTGGGGTTTACTCAAAGTCATTTTGATTATTCTTTGTTCACTCTTGTCTCTAAGTCTGATATGGTTGTCATTCTTGTTTATGTGGATGACCTCTTGATTACTGGCTCTAATCATGATCTTATACATTCACCAGACTTAATCTTCAGCAGAAGTTTAAGATGAAAGACCTTGGCACTTTAAGGTTTTTTCTTGGCATTGAATTCTCCGGGGGTTCTTCTGGTATTCTCATGAATCAAAGGAAGTATGCCCTTGAACTGATAGCAGATTCAGGGCAAGGGGGAGCTAAACCTATTTCTACACCACTTGACTTCAACCAAAGACTCACTTCTCATGAATTTGATGTAGCCACAGGAAGCACAGTTGATGACAAGTTATCGACTGATCCAGGAAGCTACCAAAGACTGGTCGGTAGACTACTATATCTCACTGTGACCAGATCTAACATTGCCCATGCTGTTCAGGTTCTGAGTCAGTTCATGCACAAACCAAAGGAATCCCACATGCAAGCTGCAATCAGGGTTATTAGATACATCAAGAATGCACCAGGTCTTGGCCTGCTCATGTCTTCAGATGCAGCTTCTCATCTGTTAGCCTATTGTGACTCAGACTGGGCAACTTGTCCACCGACCAGAAAATCAATTACAGGGTATATGGTACAATTTGGATCCTCATTGATCTCATGGAAGTCCAAGAAACAAGAGACAATATCCAGAATTTCAGCAAAAGCTGAGTTTAGGAGTATGGCATCATCAATGGCAGAGGTGTCTTGGTTAACAGGTCTGTTCAAGGAGCTTGGTATTCAGATTAAGCAACCTATTGATTTGTACTGTGATAGCAAGGCTGCCATTCAAATTGCAGCAAATCCAATATTTCATGAACAAACTAAGCAAATAGACATTGATTGTCATTTTGTGAGGGAAAAACTACAACAAGGACTGATTAGGACTCAACATATTGGGACATAGGAACAACCTGCTGATCTGTTCACTAAGGGGATGGGAAGAGCTCAACATTATCATTTGCTTACCAAGCTTGGGATGAAGAATGTGTTCTTACCATCCAGCTTGAGGGGGAGTATTGAGCCTAGTGATGTGGCAATTAGTTAGGCGGTTATAACTAACTTATCAGTTAGTTAGAGATTAGTAGCAACTAGTTAGTACCTTACATTGATTGCTTGTATATAAAGCATGAATTAGTTCATGTAATACATACTTCCGGTGAATACAAGTCATCCTCTTTCTTCTCTCTAGATCCATTTCTTCCAGAGCTCATTATGCACTTTTCCAGTCCTAAATCCATGGATGGATCCACGGTGACTGAAGCTGGTTAATGTTTACAAAATATACTAACATCGTAAATAATATTTAGTGTATTTTAATCTGCAATAGCAACTTACATACTAAACATGGCAATAAGGAAACCCTTCTAGCTCCAAATCTTTCACGCCATCATGATTCAGGCCGAAAAACTAAGCCCTGATGTGACTTTTGGATTGGCGTGCGACTACGCCAGGGAAAAAATTCACCTTTAACCAACTAGAAGAAAATTAATTTCATTGGACTAGTCATCAATTGATCAAACCTCTAGAAGAAAATCAGAACAAAACATGTAGAACATACAAGCAACCAGATCAGCAGAAAGATACAATTTTCGTATCAAGAACTTAGACTTATCAAGAATTCGGATGGTAAAGGATATTTACCTCATTTTTGCCAACTTCTACATGCATCCTCTTGATTTGATTCATATCACTCAGGCCAAAATTAGAGAGCATCTGAACGAGAGAGCTTGGAGAAGCACAATTGACTTGTAAATCGTCAGAGATTAGAAATGATATCCCTCCTTTAAGAAAGACATACTCGTCGCAACAAGTATCTTCAACTGAATCTTTTAGAAATGTCTCTTTATTATATTTCCCATTACATTTGCACCCAACATTCATGTAATAACTATTATATCGACAATCTGAGCACTTATAATACTTGGACCCTGAATCATCTAAGTTCACTTTTAACCTCATGCAATACTTTGGATGTGGATTTATTGGATTGAGTAACATGGTTTTGCAATGCTCTATGAACAGATCTTGCTCATCGAGGTTTTCAACACTTCGGTACAAGTTATTCATACAACCAACAGTTCCAGCCTCTGCTTTAATGAGTCGTATTATTGTTCGCAGTGGCAAAGTCAGAAGGCTAACGAGTATGTCCATAAAATCTACTATGTCCATAAAATCTACTCCGGATTCAGCAGCAACAACTTAACCCTTCTTCTCATCCACCAAAAGCTTCAATAGAATCTTAGATTCTTGCTTCTTAACCATTTTGAGGTAGCAAACGCCTAGCTGATCCAAAAGTAAGCAAGGTTCAGATGACACGAACATGGGAACAGAACACAGCATACACAAGTTTTTGTACACTATTGTATTTGCAAATATGTTTCTGTATTCTATTAAAATCAACAAACAATTATCCAAGGAATGATTATAATAACAGAAACAGGCATTCCAAATTCTATATATACACTACAATAACATCTCAACACCATCATTTATCAAATGACAACACCGTACTTAGACTTAAGACCAAGCCAGTGCCACAATATGTGTCTTAGTGACAACATCAAATTTAGACATAAGACCGAGCCAGCGCATATGTCTTAGTGACAACACCAAATTTAGACATAAGACCGAGCCAGCACCACAATATGTGTCTTAGTGACAACACCAAATTTAGAATTAAGATTGAGCCAACACTACATTACGTGTCTTAGTGCCGACACCAAATTTAGACTTAACACTGAGCCAGTGCCACATTATGTGTCTTAGTGACAACACCAAATTTAAGCGCAAGTCCAATACTACCACTCAGTACCTTTCGATTTTGTCTCTTAGCTTAACTAAACTCGAACTTCAACACAATAAGAAAGACCTTTGAATATTATGGTCTTAAACTAAAGATTGTAATCCTGAACATGTCGCGTGAGATATTAGAATTAAAAAATTACTCCCTCTGTCTCAATTTATGTGGCATCTTTTGGATTTTGAGATTCAACTAGTCCAACTTTGATCATAAAAAATTTTCATATATCTTTTAAATATTTTGAATTATCAATTGTTGTGAGCTAATAGTACTTTTTACGTAGTCTACAAATAGATAAATTTCATTTCAAAAAATTTAAAAATTCCAAAAGCAAATTTCCAATCAAATGACTCTCGAAAAACAAAAAGTACCACATAAATTGGGACAGTCACAGAGGAAGTACTAGATTGACATTCTATTTTAGACAAACTAAAAAGATAAGTCAGGAAAATAAATTGGAACATATATAATACTTATATAACATCTGCAATATAATTAATATTCCTCTAATGGGCAGCCTGTTAACTGGAACGAACCTGAGATTTTCAAGCTACCACTCCAACGTCTCAACTTTCAAATGAACTATTACTCTATTATTTGGTGAATCAAATTTGTTTTTCTTGATTGCAAAAGATTTTGAAGATATACTCCCTCGTTTTCAAAAAGAATGGTCTAATTTGATTTAGCACGAAATTTAAGAAAATAAAGAAAACTTTCAATCTTGCGTTCCTAAATTAAAATTATGATAAATGTACCAAATAATCTTTAATCTTGTGATCTTAAACAAGTCAAAATTCAAGTATTGACAAAAAGAGAAATATGGCATAATTTGTTAAACAGACTAAAAGAGAAACAGGTCATTCTTTTTGAAACAGAGAGAGCATCTTTTTCGCTATAATAATTCTCTTACATAATATTCTGATATGCAAATACCCCAACTTGAAATAGTTAAGTATTCTTAGCTATAAATATGGTTGACTTATAGTAGTAGTGTCAATCGAGTTAGGTTCAGACTTGACTTGTAAGAAGGAACCGATGGCTATTCTAGACAGGCAAGTCTAGAAGCTGAGGACCAAAGAGATCACTTTGATAAAGGTTCAGTGGCGACAGCGACCTGCGAGAGAAGCTACTTGGGAGAATGAGTCAGACATGCGGATTCGCTATCTGTAACACCTCCCGCATGACTCAGAACTCCACAAGTGCTGTTGATTTATAGTAGTGTAGTAGATAAATAACGTTTCATATTAATTGTTTCATCTCCACCATTCAACACACCTTTATCTTCATTTTCACCTCATTGCCCCCGTCCCCACCATCCCACAAATAGGGTAGCGAAGGGTTCATCGGCAACAAATTACACTATATATATAAAGTATATGTATAACTATTTTGAACCTCCAAAACATAAAATTAGAAGTTCGTTTACGGATTAAAGGTTCAAAATTCACTTTGAGGTTCCAAATAAATCTCAAAAGCTACATTTTTATATTTTGAATCCCCTTAACAATCATAAATCTACCATGTTCACAACCTCTACCCCATGCCCTTTGTCTCTCATAGTATTTATATATAGATGTATTTAAAAACAATAATTTTTTGTTACCAAACAAAAAAAATGTAAGTAAAGAAGAAGGAGAAATACCTTCGTTGATCGTCGTTTCTGCTTCTTCTCTGAAATACTCGTCTTATTTCTAGGGCTCATTTTTATACTAAAACCTCATTTGTTTACTTATTTCCCGCCAAAATTGTTTAGCTTTCTTTATTGCCCCTAATGTTGGCTTTAATGGTTTAATTTTGTTACCTTGATAGTAAAAATTTTACGAGTGGTTGGATAGTGGATTAGAATTATGCAATTATTATCGATACGTAATTATGAAGCAATTTATGAATTATGTTATGTAGATACTCCCTCCGTCTCAATATAATTGAATTTTTATGCTTTTTTTAGTGTTCAAATTTCAAGATAGATGTTTGAAATTTGTTCCAATATTACCCTTCCTTTTAATAAAATTAAATTTTTTTAAAAAAATTAAACTACACTCTTTATAAGTCATTTATGATTCATATTTAATTATCTTTATGAGTCTATATTTTTCATAAAGGGTTGTTTATATTTCTATAAAATTCATTTTTTTTAGTTTCAACGTATTAGAATTTTGGTTCCTTCGAAATTTTTGAAAGTTTTAAAGTAGAATTTTTTTATTATTGAATTTTGAGGAGTACATGTTATATTGAAATTTTCATT
>JAOTQR010000109.1:5653200-5675281 GCA_025774065.1 Solanum ossicruentum | reverse complement strand
AAATTATTTATTATTATAATTTATAATATTTATTATAAAATACTTAAATATACATAATAGATTAAAATTAAAAGAAATTAATTAAAATAATTAAAGTATATAAATTTTTTTATATATCGATAAATAGTTATCTGCTTCTGACCGCTTCTAATAATTTGCTATTTTTCTTGTATTAGAATATTTCACTTAGCTCTTATCATTGTGATCACTTAATTTGCTATTTTCTTGTATTAGAAGATTTCACTTAGCTCTTATCATTGTGATCAACGATATGTAAATATTGGTATAAATATATTCGTGTACGTTTTATTAACTTAAAACAATTCTTCAAATTCGAAAACAATGGGTTGTTAAAAAAAAAAGTCGTTGAACAAATGGAAACTCACACACACGCACTAATAGCAAAAGTATTTAATAAAGTACTCTGTCCATCCCAAATTAACTGAGTTTTTATAAGGTAATACACACATATTAAAAAAATATTCAAAGACAATTTCCAATTGTTTTGCATAAGGTGCACTGCTAAAAATAAACAAGTAAAAAATGATTTGTCCAAAATGTTAAATTTTTCATCAAAAATCCGTAAGCCAATTTCCAATTAAAACATCCTATCAAATCCAGTAAATAAATGAAGTTATCTTCTTGAAACATGGCAATGTAGGAAAGAACAATTAAAAAAAATCAAAATAAATAGAAGCAACAACAATTTACCTAGTGAAATTTTACAAAAGAGATCCAGGGACAGTAAATGTATGTAAGACCTTATCGATATTTCATAGAGCTCGAGAGGTTGTTTCTAGAAAACCCTCAACGTAAATATATCAACTCCAAAAGCAGAAAATCCTATATACAAAAAGCGACGATAGTGAAAAGCAATTAGAAAATTATAAATACAATACAAGTAGCAAAATAAATAATGGTCAATAACAACATAATATATAATGACACACCTGATCCTATAATCCTACTATATCACAAGACAAGACATCATCGTACCTCTACTAACCTTCTACCCTAATAAGCGACCTTCATTCCTTTCTATTTAATATCGTGTCGTCGATGATAGAAAGTTGCACCATTTGATGTCTAATCACCTCCCACAATACTTTTTCAGGTTATCTCTACCCCTCCGCGTAGCCTTAACTCCAACATCGCACCTCATAATAGGAGCATCAACATTTCTTCTTTACACATGTCTAAACTATTATAGTCTCGCTTCTCTCATCTTATCTACATCAAAGGTCATCCCCTAATTTCTCCTGAATGATCTCATTCTAATCTTGTCACTCCTAGTATGTCCACACATCCATCTTAACATTCTCATCTCCGCAACCTGCATCATCTAAACATGTGAGTGTTTGACTAGTCAACACTCAACTTCAATAAAAAAATGGTCTAAAAATCACCATTCTATTCAACTTGCCTTTAAGTTTAGATAAACAAAACGGTTTAAAAATTGAAAATATAAAATAGTGATCCATTGTGTTTACGATCATAATTATTCATGTTATGTCGTTTCGACTTATATTATGTCACGTCAAACAAGTAAAAAATGGAACGTTGTACTAATTGAATAATTAGCAGCCATTTTTGTTGATAATGATAAATTTAACTATTATTACGACGATCGTAAAATTCATTTATGGAATTTACAATAGTATATGGTGCTTTTGTTGCCGTAGGTAATAATTTGTTAATTAATTAATTAGTGACCTATACCATAGTGCTAGATCACAAGTCATGAGGATTATTATTAATTAATAAATTAATAGTATATGGTGATTTTAATGCCGTAGGTAGAAAATAAAGTAAAATAAAATAGTGGCATATATCATAGTGCTCGAAATTCGACATTAATACTAAAATATTTTACCCATTAACTCAAACAACTTCATGATCAGGTTAACGTTAGATATTTAAACATGTATATTTCTTCTTTATTTTTGGTAAATAAATAAATAATATTATTTTGGGGGTAAATAAACCGCATATACTTGTTCTTATTCAATTTCCAGAATCTTCATCTCTTCTTCCCGTTTAAAGGGATTTATACAAAATTATGGGGAACATATTATTGGTTATTCCCTCTTTTACTTTTTGTTCCATTTTAAAAAGAATTTTACCTTATTTAAATTAAAAATAATTTAGTTTTAAATTTCTTTTACACTTACAAAAATGATTCTTAACTACACAAATATCTAAGAAAAATTTTATGTCATAAGTTTCAAAAGTCTTTTTTTTCTTAAATATCGTGTCAAGTCAAATGAGATCATATAAAATAGGACGGAGAAAATATTAGATTATGTTCTGATCAAATTTTTGAAGTTTGTTTATTTCTAAAAAAGAAAAATTATGCGAATAAACAAACATATACTAGTTAATTAGCTAACATAGATATAGTTTGAATTAATTACGGCTCACGACAAATATCTAGCTGTAATTACAGTTTGATTTTTGTATAATTCGCGTGATTTATACTAACATCGTGCATGATTATATAAAAGTTGTACGTGAATCAAACTGTATAGCAAAAAAATAAAAACATTGTGAATTGTATAGCGAATTATACAAATATTCTTCACGAATTGTATAGGGAAACATAGAAACACTTACAAAAACTGCAAATTGTATAACAAATTACGCAAACATATACAAATATTGTGTGAATTGTACAATCATTGTTATAACTATAGCTACTAAATGTAATTACCTAAATTATAACTATGGAGCAAAATTAAGTCATTTTTGAGTGGTTATATGCGAAAATTCCTTTTCTAAAGTATTTCTTAAAAAAAGATATTTTTGGTGAACAGTTAATTTGTGTTTGATCAATAACTTTTTTTAAAAAAAATCACTTTTAAAAAATAATTAGTATTTGATCAAGTTTTTAAAAGTGTTTTCTAAGTATATTTTACTTCAAATTCTAAGTGTATTTTTTTCAAAAATATTTTAGCTAGAGCAAAAATTACTCTTTTAGCTTTTGTTACTATGCGAAAAAAAAAAGTTTGATCAAACATCTTTTACGAAATTAAAATAAAAACTTTTGATCTTACAAAAGCTTGGTCAAAACTCTTCTGATCTCTTGCACGCCATTAGACTAATTAAATTTTAGTCACACTAAACAATTGTGATTAATTAGTTATAATTCAGTTGATAACTTGCTAAGAATAACAATCAGTAATTCTAATTAAAGGGACCAAAACAAAAATGTCAATTTTATATCCTTTGCCAGAAATATAATGTTGTTAAGTCTTATCTCCAAAAATTTTCTATTTTAATAATTATAAGTGTAATGCACTATTTGAAGAGTCTTTTTTCCATATTAATAGATGTTTACCCGTTTTAACTTTGATTAATTTGTCTTTTTTTAAAACATAAAATAGGGAATTAAAGAGATACTTTAGAAACAAACAATATATTTTACCATTTAAAGTGTGATAATTACTGAAAAGTATACGTAAGTGAAAAAAATTGTTATTATTCCCGTGAAAGGAAATAAAATCTTAGTATTACTCGATGAGCAACGCAATTATGAGTCAGAATTTGTCTTGGAAAACCATTAATTAAGTTGAAGATTTGATTTTACCGAAAATATTTATGAGAGAAAAAATAAGATGCTATATCAATTAGTATTACTAGTTTTAATATACACATTTCACTTAATTATATAAAAGTTTTATAGTGCTAAAAAAATTTAGAATTTTTAAACGTGACAGACTTGAAAGTTTTGAAAAATTAAAGAAAAAATTAATAAAATGCCAGAAAGTGCTAATAACAACTTAGAAAGATGCTATCCAATTTTAAAAAGAAAGAAAAAAAAAAGATAGATAAAGAGTATAAAATGAAAATTTCAAACCTCATTCTAGAAAGGTATACTCAAGCATCATCGCATTAAATGATATTTCGAGTGTGGGTTCAAAAAAAAATAAAAAATATATATATATCATCCACTATACATAATCTCATGAAGGGAGCATGAAAATTCACGTGAACCCCCTCAGATGCGCCCCTAGTTGATTACCATGTAGACTTTGAAAAATATAATATTTAATGTTTTAATCGTTTAGAAAATATATTAGAGTTTATAATATATTCGACTTGCATATTCAAGAGAATTATAAGTTAAGATCGAATATTATAAAAAAATAATATATAGGCGATGATATTTTGAGTTTTTTTTAATGATACTATAACTAATGCAAAAATATAAACTATCCTCGACAGCAAGTAAATTGATCAATGGCCACGAGCATGTATAAATGAAAAATACTTTTCAAAACAAATAATTTTTTGAAAATTTAATCAACCAGACTATAAATAATTAAACCAATTTATGACTTGCAAAACTAAAGTTCATTTAGTAAAAAATGTATTATTGATAATTATTATGTGAAATTTTACTTTTCGTGTAAACCAACAATGTGCCATAAGTTTCTTTATCTTTTTTTAGTCATAAATTGCTCCAGAATTTATTAACCAAAAAAATCCAGTTTACTCATTCATTTCCTTTAATTTAGAGATTAAGATAAGTAATATTCATGTGAGTTTCCATAATACGTTAATTAGCTTTAATTTTGGCCATTATTCAAAGTAATCTGTTGTCTTAGCTTCTCTATCAAGTAATTAACCATGGCTCTTGTTATTAATAAAAAATCATTATTTTTGCACTGAATTATCTAATGATAAATGTTCAGTAGTTATTCTCATAGATGTAAAATTTCACTATGTTAGTGAGAATCTATTTCCTGTCATGCATTCAGTAGGAAATGAGGGAAAAATCATATTTTATAGTACTGAGTTACGGTGGAAGAAAATTTTATTTCTTCTCCCTACTCCAAAAAAATAAACAACAACAACAACAATAATATATTCAGTATAATTTTACAAGTGAAATTTGATAAAAGTAATATACACATAACTTTATCCTTATTCTACGAGGTAGAAAATTTTTAACTCGAGCGAAAGACAAAAAAACAAAATAGAAAGAGGACAAATTTGAAGTTTTGAAAATCTAACCTTTGCCTTAAAGGGTACCAATTGAATAACTCCCTTCATAAGAAAGACGTTTGAAAAGTATAATCATATACGTCTTTTTCTACTAATTGAAACAATGCAAACAAATTTAGAGAGAAAAAGAAGGAGAAGAAGAAATTACTAATATATATCTTTTTATTTTTTTTAAAAAAGGTTAAGTTTATTTGGAAAACAATAATTTGCTAACTAGGAGTAGTAAAATTTTTAACTGGAAATTACCTAAAAAGTCATAATTCTAATTCTCAAAAGAGATATTTTTAGGTATGCATAAAGTACTTTCCAAGAAGACAATTTTTACTTTTCAAAAAAGACCAATTTCAGACACACTTTTTAATGAGGATTTTAACGTTTGATAAAAGTCTGCTAATAATTGCAGACAAATCTTACTAGAATTCTTCAGTCCAATGACTCTTAAATTTATTAAGATTTCTCTCTCTCAAAATATAAAAATAAAATCATTTTGTCATACACATAAATATACTCTAATTTTAAGATATTTTCATTTTTCAATCTCGGATGTATACCATTTTGTCCTATGTAACATCTTACAATTTTAATATGTGTATTTACTTATTTAATTGACTTTATACGAGCGTAAGTGTTTATTTATGCACATTCAAAATTAGATAACAAAGATATCAACTAAGTCAAATAGTATATTTATGTATTATGTCAATTTTTTTTTTACAATAATAAGAGTTTGTTTGGCCAAAAGGCTAAAAAAGGAGTTATTTTGAGAAGTATTTTCAGAAAAGGTACTTTTTTCCGAGAAATAATGTTTGTGATTTGAAAAGTTTTTTAATAAATTATCTGAATATTGAGAGATAAATAACCATTTGGTCCATTTTTGATTAAATTAATAAAATAATATTTTTACTATATTATTTGTGACAAGTATAAGTCATCTCACTTATTGGCAAATGAATTGAAAATAATTAGTACATAATAATAAAGATAAATAGATATAAAGTGATAGATTATCTCTTAATTTTTATAATTAAATAAAAATAAATATATTTTTTAGCATTATAGACATATAAAAATAAACAAATCAAATAGGACTTAATATTAATAAGAATAAAATAAACTATTTTAAATTTTTATAAATAAATAAAAATGAGCATGCATTTTTAGTAAAGACGAGGAGTTAAAGTAGGGAGGTAGTTGCATATAAATTATCCAATCAATTACGTACCAATTTCTAATTTGTCGACTTCAACTATATAACTTCTATATCAATTTTCTTTTTTCTAAATTTAGAATATTCACACAAATATTTGTCAGTATGATTTTATTTATAAAATCGATCAAACTGATAATATTTTTATCATGATCAAATCTAATATTGAGAAGAAAAATATTATTAGCTTGCGTTGAGAAAAGAGAGGGCATCAAAATAGAGACATAGAAAAGTTAGTTTGTGTTGCCTATGGCTAAAAAAAAAGTAATACTAAATTTTTAAAAATAAAGTTGTTAAAATCATTATTACTCAATTAGGAATGAAAACATAATTCTAATATAATCCTATAGACTATCAATTAAATCTTTAATTATTAATCAAAATTAAAAATCAAATCTATAACTCGATTAAAAGATTTCAAAATCATTATAAAACCGTTAAAAGAATAACTCTTTGTTTGGATGGATGTTATATATTATTTTATAATATATTATATTGTATCTATCTAAATATAATATTTAGATAGATTGTATTGTTTTCTATTGTTACATAATGTGATATATCCAATTAACCATAATTTGAATGATCAACCTACAAAAAATTATAAGATTTGTAATAGATACCATGAAAAGATAGGATGAAGGATAAAATGAAATTATTAAATAATAAATAAAGTAAAAAAAAGAGAAGATATTAGAGTAATGACACATCAAATTGATTGTTAGACAAAATAAATTTTTTCATCTTTATTTAACGATAAATTTAAACGATATAACACAATAGAATTTAAATCAAAATAAATATTATACTTAAATTAATAATATAATATAATATAATATAACGAGTAAAAATCATCCAAACAAAAATAAACGAGTTGACACTATTCGACGATCAAATCAATTCTTACCTGTCCCTAAATAGTAAGATACTAATATTGTTTAAAATCACAAATTTTATAAACTACTTTGATATGTAATATCCAAAAGTTATTTCTTTTCTTTTTTAACTATCTATATTCCCACTGAAATAAGGAAACAATATATTAGTAAAAATCCAAATCCAAAGAGCAAAAAAGGAAAAACAAAAAAAAAAACGAACCAACCCATAATCTTCCAATTCCCCCACAATATATACACACAAACAAACCAACGGTTCACAAGTTGGAAATATTTTCTCCTTTTTTTTCTCTCTCAAAAAATTCTCTCACAAAAAAAAAATAAATTTGACTTTCTTTGAATTCTGTGTGAATACAAGTCATACAAATTTCTCCGTGAAATGTCAACCGGTGGCACCACCATCACCGCCGCCGCCGCCGTTGCCGTCAACTCCTCCGACAGTGTAATCGCCATATCCACCACCACCCACCACCGACGCCGCGTCGCCGACTCCGCCATGACGATGGCAGACGCAGATTACAATTTCTCCGACGAGGATATTAATAATAATTATAATAACCCAGAAACAAGCAATTGCGATCTTCATCATTATCACAATCATCATCCGTTGATTAAATACTTATTGGTTCGGAAAAGGGTGCCGGAAAGTATTGTTTTTAGAGTAGAAGAATGGGTTTTAAGCGTTTCTACAATTATGCAGTCTTTGAGATCAAGGAAGAATATGGGTCGTACAGTTTTTGGGTTTCTCTTGTTTTTGTTGGTAGTTTCTGTGTTCTTCAAGTTTTCTTTCATGATGATGAATGGCAATGTTGAAGATTTAAATGGGAATTTTTTGAAAAGGGAAAATGGTATTTTTGTTCTTCCTAATTTCAAGAATGATTTAGTTAATGCACAACGAGTCCTTTCTGAAACAGAGTCTTCGTCTTCGGATTTGGTTTCGGCTTCAGATTTTGTGAGAAAACGTCAGATGAAGGAGATACCAGTAAGTATGAATTTTTTTAAAAAAAGATTGAATTTATAATTACCAAAATTTTAGTTTGCTTGTTTATGTAACTCAATTTTCAAAAAAAAAAATGATGAAAAGATGGAAACTTTTCTATGCATTTTGGTCTATGGAATTTTTGGTAACTGTAATTTTCTGGGTGGGTATTTATGTGTTTTTACATTTTTATCCCTCGACGTTTTGGAGACGCTGAGAAAAGTTTGCAGGTAAATTTGAGAGGATGGTCGAATCTCTATTCATTGTTTGACTTGGTAAAAACCAAAGTAGTGGACGGCAACAGAAAACAGTGTTGAATATTGTGAACCATTTGCCAGTTGGCTATTGGCAATGTAATGTTGACTTATGATGGTGGCTTTCCAATTATTAGTTGACTGTTAATGAGGCTTTCCCTTTTCTGAAAGAAAATCAATGTAACTTGTGTGTATCTCGATGGTTTCACACATATTTGTCGTTTAATAGTAAAAGTTAAATTTTAGTTGCTATGCTCCATATGTTGTTTCTAAAATGGAAATGGAAGTATCTAAGTTGTATGTATGGATTTGCTTTTTACAGGTACCAGAGATATGGATGAAGCCAAACAGTGATAATTATTACAAATGCATTTCTCGGCCGAGGAATCGCATAAGTATGTCAAGTTTTCAGTTTTCTGAGTCTGTATGGTGTTTATTGTGAAGTTCATTTGTGATGTGTTGTGATCTTTTCTCAGGAACGGGTTCATCGACGAATGGCTATATCTTAGTTCATGCTAATGGAGGATTAAACCAAATGAGAACAGGAGTGAGTAAAAACTCGTATCTACCACACTCGTTAAGCTATGTATGGATGAGTTTTAGTGAATAGCAAAGCTGTTATGTTGTTGCTGATTATGTTAGGTGGATTATTGCAGATATGTGATATGGTTGCTATTGCTAAAGTAATGAATGCCACTCTAGTGCTTCCTTCTCTTGATCATGAATCCTTTTGGACAGATACTAGGTACTGTTCTGTTGACAATGACCCCTCTTAGCGCGTCAGTTTCTGTTCTAATAAATTGTCGCTTCTTGCAGTGATTTTAAAGATATTTTTGATTGGAGACACTTCATTGAAGTGCTTAAGGATGATATTGAGATTGTTGAGTCGTTGCCACCGAAATATGCAGCTGTGAAACCTCTTCAAAAGGCACCTGTGTCTTGGTCAAAGGTTTGTAAATACAACTGTTATGTGCTATAGCTTTGGTTTTTTGTTTTCATGGCGGAAACTAAAGTATGATGCTTCATTGCAGGCTAGTTACTATAGAGGAGAGGTACTTTCTTTACTAAAGAAGCACAAGGTGATACAATTTACCCACACGGATTCAAGGCTTGCTAACAATGGCCTAGCGTCATCCATTCAAAGGCTTCGCTGTAGAGCTAATTATCAGGCTCTGCGTTACACAAATGAGATAGAGGAGTTTGGGCAGAAGTTGGTTGATCGACTTAGAGATAATGGTGAACCATTTATCGCTCTCCATTTAAGGTAATCTATCTAAACTTACACTTGGTGTTTCGTTGTTTATTCCTCGAGCATTGATCTATGAGTAACTTAGCATATTTTGCTCGAATGTGCAGGTATGAGAAAGATATGCTAGCGTTTACTGGCTGCAGCAACAATTTGACTGTTGAAGAGGCTGAAGAACTTCGTAAAATGAGGTACGAAGTGAAACACTGGAAAGAGAAAGAGATAGACAGCAAGGAAAAGCGACTCCAAGGAGGCTGCCCCATGTCCCCTAGGGAGGCTGCTTTATTTCTCAAGGCGATGGGATATCCTTCCGCGACCAGAATATACATTGTTGCAGGGGAAATTTATGGCAACAACAGCATGGATGAATTCCGTGCACACTACCCAAATGTGTTCTCTCACTCAACCCTTGCAACATATGAAGAACTCGAGGCTTTCAAGAATTACCAAAACCGTCTTGCAGCAGTAGACTATTTGGTAGCTCTTGAAAGCGATGCTTTTGCTTACACTTACGATGGCAATATGGCAAAGGCTGTGCAAGGTCATAGACGGTTTGAAGGATTTCGAAAGACCATCAGCCCTGACAGGTGTGTTTATCATCCTAAATGCCATTTTCACCACTTAACTTTGATCAAATCAACACTAACATATATAATTTTTCTTCATTTCAGATTCAATTTTGTCAGATTGATCGACTCGTTAGATAAAGGTGAAATCTCTTGGGAAGAGTTTGCTTCAAAAGTCAAGGTCTTACATTCCAACAGATTAGGAGCACCTTACCTCAGACAAGCCGGTGAATCACCAAGAATAGAGGAGAACTTTTACGCGAATCCTTTACCTGGTTGTTTATGTAATCGATCACGCGAAGAAGCCAGTAAACAGCAACCCAACAAGAAACCAAGTTTGAGAGTTGCTTCACAAAGATAGGTATATCTAATGATCATAATTTTGTAGATTAGTTCAAATATAAGTACTTGTTCTACAAATGGCCTATAAGGGGCTTCCAGATGTCGGGTTCATACTGCACGGCGAGCAGAAACAAAGAGAGATGATTGTAACAAGTAAAGCAGCAGTTGGAAGCAGAGATGGTTGATTTATAAGATGGACAACAGGAAGTATATATTCAAAGCAGAGATATACTTGAAGTTATTCCTTAGGGTGGATTGTAGATTTTTTCATTCATTTATTATTTTCTATTTTTAGTTTTGTGATTAGTTTTTACTCATTAGATTCACAGCATGGATTCATATGTATACCAATTCTTGAAAAGTGATATATAGATCTTTACACGAATGCAGAGTTACTCTTCTTTGTAATCGTTTTTACTGGACAAATTTTGAGTTAGCCTTTCATTTTTAAGCTTAAACGACGACTTAGATGCATGCCACAGGTACAAAATCTGGTATTTGAGGATAGAAGGGTAATGGGGTAAGGGATTATAAAAGAGTAAATTATTAAAAACACCGCTCAACTTGATGCAAGTTGTTAGTTTCATTCTCGAACAGTGTTAAAGATACTCTTTAACTTGACAAGGATTTAGAGGTGTATTTTTTCACTTTTGTTATAAGATTAGGGATGTGAAAGTTCAATTAGTCAAGTAAAAGGGTATTTTTAATACTTTTCTCGTTATAAAATAAAAGTACTATTTGGATCATTCCACCCTTAGCAAGAATAAAAATGTTTCTTGTTATATTTACTAGGGAAAAGAGTCTAATAACCTTTAATTTTGATATTTAATTAAAGATGATATATCCCTCATTACAAAATTGATTTACATAACATAATATGTTTTTGATTTTTTTTTTTAAAAAATTCATGTAAAAATATATATGATCCTGGAACAAATTGTTGAAGCCCTAAAAAAGAGGTCTTGAAATACCTAGTAACTGCTCCACTTACCACTGGCTTGTAAACAGAAGTGGTTGTAACTTGTAACACTCATTTTATTAAAGAGTTTTAAGTAATATTTATGATCGTATAAATAATTTTTACATTATCAAATCACCTGATATGCATTTGACTCTTTATTAAATTATTTTTTTTAAAAAATCTTTTTCATTTTTTAAAAAAAATAATATTATGTTTGTATTCTGCATGTCAAAGCTCCAGCTAGAAGCATGAACTGTGGTCCTACATGTTTTTGCATAGTATAAGCTAAGCACCTTGACAACAAAGTTGTTGCCACTTTATTCAACTCCTAGCTGTCCAAAAAAAATATTTAATAGAGGAAAATAGTTTTTTTTTCCAATCTATTATATATGTAAAAATAAATCTCTTGTAAAAAGAATATAATTATTACTGATAACAAAATAATTTAATTTCAAGAAAAATGGTATAGTAGGTTCCAAAATCGAAACTTTAGGTGTTAATCTTGTAGTCATTTCCATCCCTACAAAATATTTAATGTTTTATTATTTAAAAACTTATGTAATTAATTTTTTTTACACATATTTATTAATTCGGTACAATCCAATATTTTCACAGAATTGAGATGTCACGTGAAAATTGCTTAAAAAGAAAAAAAAAAGTAATTTTCATAGAATAAAATTAATTTGATCATTGATGGAAAACATGCCAGCAAGACCAAGGCATTTGGGAAAAATTGAGCTCCATGTGAGATAATTTAATACTTTGAGAGAATACAATCATGCCACAATCATAGGGGCTATTAATTGCGGGGGTCTAAGATTTTAACTCGGGTTCGAAATATAAATGTATAAATGTTTGAATAAATTAATAAAATATAATTTTCAAAGAAAATAGTAATATATAGTCTAATATTATTTTATTACTTAAAATAAATAAAGTGAAATATTTGGGTGGTTTTTCCAAAGCCAAATTTAAATGAAAAGGAATAATTAAGGGAAGCTAAAAAATAATGCTTAATGAAATTTGAACCCTTACCATGAGAGTTTATTTAAAAAGAGAACCATCACTATACTAGACTTTGCTTATTGTTTAAGAGTTCAAGTTTAATATATATATATATACAAAAATATAGAAAATTTACCTTGTAGTGTAATTTTTTGCCGAGGAGATTCATAACTTTAAACTCGCTCGCTCTAAATTCACCCTACCCCACCTCGCATTAATTTTAAAAATAATTACTTCAAACCGCGCTACATCTACTCCGACCCATATAACTTTGAATTTATCTCGCATAACTCTAAACCCATCCTATGTCTGCCTCAATGCCATCTCTACCCTAATTGAACTGATGGAGACATGCAAACTGCAAAGCCATTCGTTGTCTTTAGGCTGATAAAGCAAAAGACCTAACTCAGCCCAACAGTCTGTTACAGAGCCGAACTCATTAAACACAAAGGTGAAAATGTATTTAGGCAAAGATTTGTCCATATGCCATCATGTTTCCACTTTTGTGTTATGCTTGACAACACTGACGAATCAGTATTTTCATCAAGAGATCGAGCGCAGAAAATAAAAATATAGTACATAATATTTCAACTTAAAATTTCAAGCTAAATTTTGAATTCCCCTAAATCACTAAGCCAGCCACTAATCTTATGTTCAGAGGATTTAATAGTTACACAAGTCACTTAACTCTTTAAGTGACTTTTAAAAACTTTAAATTTAGCAGTCTTAACAACTTTACCATATGTTTTGTTGTTCAGATTAGAACTAATTAGAGAACTAGGCAAACAAGAACCCTTATCAGTTTGTGTGAGTTTTTGCCTTCTTGAAAGCCCCTTCATAAAACAACTCCACGGAATAGCCCCTTTCCAACGATTTGGCTAGTTCAACAATCAACAACATATCCAGTGTAATCCCACAAGTGAGTCTGAAGAGAGTAGAGTGTGTACACAGACCTGATCTCTTCGTCGAGGTTGTTTCTGATAGACCCTTGGCTTAAATAAAACAATTCAAAGCAATTTGAAAAGGGAATACAAAAATTAGAGCAGTGACAACACAGAACTGGTGTGTAATGGAGAGATGCACACAACATACAAAAGAAAAAAGAACAGTAACGACAATGAAACAATGTAATAACCAAAACACAAAATATCACAAGTAATAACCAAAATTGAAGAACAAGAAACTATCCGTTGATTCAACAATCATTTGACATTCTTTGAAAACTGTGAGCATGCACATTACAGTGAATAATATGAGCTAAGGAGCCACATTATGAAAATAGTGAAAACTGCACATTCATTACAACAGTGAAGAATCTCCTTTAACCATGAGATGCAAGTCAAATGTACCTTCTAGCTGATCACAGTTACAAATGGAACTGGTTTTCAAAGATCACGCACTCACAAAAACACTTCGGATCGTTCCTCAAGAGCCTATTATTTGTGAAGTGTGACAAAATCTACTTTTAACTAGCAACTACAGAATACAATGTCCTGGGAATTGGCAGTATGAAACTACTACCACATTGATGGTACATAGACCTGCTCTTTGAGATTTTGTGTCGCGCTTTCAGTGGGAAAACCCCTAACAGCACCAATTGTCCACTGGGATATTATGCCAGCTGCAATTGCAAAGCGAAGCTGTCTCTCTAGAACATCTTGATCGTGGTACATCTCTGGTTGTGTCGTCAATTTTCTCATTATTCCAGCTACAACTGCATCACCAGAACCAGTTCTATCACAAGTAAACGGTGTTATGAGCACATCTTCTGTACCAACAACAACCCCATCAAAAGAAGGAGAGTAGTAATGAATCCTAAGTGTCCCATCTGTAACAAACAAAAGTTTCAATCCGTCATGCCACAAGGGAGCGATTTCCTCAGGAGTATAGTGATAATAGTTTCTTCTTTTTTTGGTTTGTTCATAAGTTTCCGCAAAGTATTGAGGTCTATAATTCCTTTTCCTCTCGTAATGCTCTTCGTCGAGAAGAAATTCAAGCTCTTGTCTTGACACCTCAATGATGTTAGCTTGCTGCCAGGCTTCCTTGATCAACTCCCTTGTTTCATCACGTGATCTCCACAGGGGCAATGGTAGATTTAAGTCAAAAAATATAAGACCACCAAACTTCTTTGACAATGTAATTGCTTTAAAAAGAGTAGAACGCATAGTTGAAGATGTCAAAACCTCAGAATTAAAGTGGAACATCCTAGCCTGCAAGAGAGAAGGCAAAAGCCCCACGAAATTTGTTAATAATAGTTGCCCAACATTACCCAGACACAATTTGTTGAAGCACGTAAGTCTCGGAAAGGATAGAATTGATAGAAGACACATATTCTTCTCATTGTGTAGGCTCAAGCACTGTATTAAAAGTATCCAACACGTAATATGCAACTTATCATGACACAACATCTTATCTCTGGTTCATATCAATAAAAAGAAAAACAATTTCCCTACTGAACATAACAGAAAGAAAATTGATAATATATTGAATCACCTTTCACTATTGATGGATCAGCCAATCTCAAGTTAAGACTGATAGTTTCAGGAAGACGAGGAAACTGGTCAAACATGGAGCAACAAAACAATGTTACTACTGCTAATGATAACTCGTTGTCAGGACACTAAAATAATAATGATAGGTAACTACACTTCCACTACCTCGCAACTAAAAGGAATACATATAATTAGCACAAGTCAAACTCAAATAAATGAATTGCCGAGAATTGTGCATGTTTAGTCAATTGGTTCTACAAACAAATGCATCATTGGCTCATGACAAAGAAATGTCATCAGAGTGAAGAGATTCGGCAAATTTCAGAACCGGAGAGAGCAGTAAACCTGTTAACAACTGCACAAAAGTTTCTACTGATAAATGGTGAGCTTCTTCAACAATCTGTACTATATTCCTATGTGCAACGATTCCTATGTGCAACGATGGAGATGGAGCACTTGAAATCAGCAGAATTCTAAACTAAAAACTACGGAACCAACTAGTTTCAAACCGGGAGAATAGATCAAAAGCAACGACTCCGACAATTTGGAAGATATTTTAAGTAAATCAGCCAAGGGGTTCTTTCATATGCCATTTGCTCAAGATATTTCAATACCAATACAGTTCGTTCACGCAGCAAATTCGATTCATGCACCCTCTATGAATATTTAAAGCCAAACACCACTACCCAAATAGAAACAACAAGATGCTTACTCTATCCATAAAAAAGATTATATCTTTACTTTTTGTAACAATTTGTCTTCACTTCCACATACCTCTTTCAGAACATCGAGATTCAATTCGGAGCTACGCAGAGAATCCTCAGCACAGTCTTTAACTTTCTCCACCCTCATTTTCCCATCCTCAAGCTTAATTTTCATATAAGTACATCCAGTCCTCATACTATCACAAAATTTGACAGCCCTGGTTTGCACTTTTTCTTTATTCATTAACAAAACCATTTCTTGTCCAAACTCATCATTCCCAACTTTACCCATAAATGCAGCTCTACCACCAAGCCTAACATGGGATATAGCAACATTAGAAGGAGGTCCTCCAGGAGCTCTAACAAACTCAGGTGGATTCCACTGCAACATTTTCCACTCTGAATACTTATCTTTGTCCATTTGCTCAGGTGATACTCTCACTGTTGGCACAAACTCCTTCTGTGCTGCACCAAAACAGCAGACTAAAGGTGGGTCTGGGTATGGAAAATCAACTCCATCATCATACTCATGAATTTCATCAACATTTCTTAAAAAATTTTCCATTTGGGTGTTGGATTCTGCAATGTTGCTATCAAAGTTTGAATCTTTTGAGGTTCTTGAAGTTGTGGGGGTGGATGATTTTTTCCGGCCACGGCGAGAGGGGTTAGGGGGTTCTTGGGTGGTGGTGGTGGTGGGGTGGTCACTGGTGGAGGCTTTAGGTGGATTTGTTCTATTGGGAAATTTGGAAGAGGAGAAGAAAATGGTGGGGATTAGTGAATTGTGAGAATGATGATGAGGAAGAGATTGTGGAAGAAAATGGATTGTTGCCATGGTTTTCTTGGTATGTGTTAGGGTTTATCCATATCTTTTCCATGCCATTGTTCAAAGAGAATTCGAGGTTTTGACTTCTAACTCGAGTTTGGATAATTTTAACCGGTTGTTTTGACTGGTATTGATAGTCGGGTCGGGTTTTACAATTTATTTTGGGCCTAGTTAGAGCAATAAAATTTTCTAAGAATTACATAAAGACACAGTATATATTTACATAATTATCAAAAATTTCTATTATTTTAAAAAATTACAAAAAAATCTTAAATAATACAAATTGCAACGATTATTGATACAAATTACAATTTCTAATTCCCATGTATTATAATTAAAATCCCTTAATGAACCTACATTTTTGACATGTATTATTGGTATCATTTTTTGTATCAAAAAGAAAGGATTTTTGGTAATTTTGGAAAAAGTTGGTATTAGGTAGAATTAACTCAAAAAAGTATGGGATTTTGTGTAAAATACTTATAAATTTTAGTACGATTTACATAAATCGCATAGTATAAAGAGTTAATTATCATTTTCCTCCTATCTTTTTTTTAATTTACAAAAATCCTTATAAAAATATGGTAATCCAGATACAATAATTGAGTTCTGGATACAAAAATTAGAATTTTTAAGTTTTAGCAGGAAACATTTAAAGTATGATACATTAAATATAGAGATAATTTAAAAATTAAAATTAATGTATTTGAATTACTGAATTAATGTATCCATTACTATAATAACGTCGGGCCTAATGGACGTTCAAGAAGCTACTTAAAGATGGGATATGAGATGGTACTTAGTTTATATTTTGCGTTCAATTAGTGTAGTTTTCTCTTAATTTTTTGTATTACGTGATTATACAAATATTTCTACCATATTCACTAATTCTCCCTATAGTTCGAAATAATTTCATATTATCTCAATAATTAAAAGTTTCGTACTAGATTTCAAATCATATACACCTAGATGCATGTATTTTGTAACCAAATACACTCTAAAATATATATATTTTTAGAAAGAGAGGTGACCGCGAGAGAAGATAAGGAAGCAATATAGTAGGGAGGCGGGTGAGAGAGTTTGTGCTCATTTCAGATGCATGCAAATCACACTAGATATATTTTAAAATTAAGTACAGAGTTAGATACATGTGAATCTACTTTAGTACAATATATCCAGAATAAATTACACATAATTTTGACTCTATATATGTGAGATATATGTATATGAAGTTTGAATTCTAATAAGAATTGTAATATTGAAAACTCACATGATTTGCTCCTAAATTAGTGAGATTTGTGTTGTTTACCTATTCCTTTAAAAATAATACTTAGTCATTTTCTTCTTTCAAATTGTAGAGGCCTAAGTCTCCTAATTTCATCGCGTCTGACGCCTAAGGTTAAAACTTGTCCACTCGAGCTTTTAACTTCTCCAAATTATATTATGATAAAATCAATGAAAAATCTGCTTATGAGTTTTGAGTGAGAGTTTTAGGAAACAATCTTTCTACTTCTATGAAATAGCGGTAAGGTCTGCGTACAATCTATCCTCCCTAAGCCCCACTTGTGGAATTTCACTGGGTATGTTATTGTTGTTTAAAATCAATGAAAATCATAAGAGACGAAATGGAGCAGAAGTAAAGGATAACTAATTTGTGTTTGGTTTGGATATCTACTTTATTTATTTTACTTCTAAATATCCTTCAAATGACAAGGTAGTTGAAATGTGAATTATTAGATGGAGCTTGGGAAGGGTTGCTATTGAAGAAGAAAAAAAGCTTAACAAAGGTTTGGATTCAAAGTCATCCTTATTTTTCACTTGTAAAGTTTTGGTCCACCCTCAAACTTGTCTCTTTTCTTTTTTTTTTGAGATCGAGAGTTTCATCACGTTAGATTTCACATGCAATAGTACAAAATTACTCTCGTTGCAACATATTTGCTGCAGTGAAGTGATATAGTTTGAAACCCAAAGATAGATTCTTGACTTAGCCGCAGTGATATTTGAAAGAGCACTTCGCTGCTCATCTTCTCTGTGATGGAACTAGTATTCCATGTATAGAGAAGGACTAAAAGTGCATCAATATTGCAAACATGGAGAACTAATTATTCGAGTGTTACTCCAAAGATAAGAAACGATTCGAGGGGATTTCTCATTGAAGAATGATAACCAGGAAGAAGAACACAGAAATTTTATATCAAAATCAATACAACTTGAAAAATTATGAACTACTAACACTTGTTTCAACCAATCTGAAGCTGTATTTTAATGACCATACCATTGAGCAACTAGTTAGTAGAATTACACTTTGGATAGTAAATCATTAAATTACAGCTACATAACAGAACGAGAACAAAGAGCACAAAACTTAACATAGATGATTTACAGACCAACAATCAAGTACCTAGTTCTTAACCTTAACATCTTCCTTGGCTTTATCTACAACTACTATGAACTTTTTATACTCATCAAATTCCTTATTATGAAGTTCCAGTACTGCAGGATGATCCTCTGGTGCCACTGGCCTCCTACTCCCCAAGACTGTCCACACAATCACAACAAGTAATGCCCCTAATGCTCCACATCCAGTACCAAATAGCAATGCACCAAGAATCCTCAAAGCACAATCACTTCTGCTGTGTACTTTCTTCTCTTCTTTTTTCTCAACAAATGCTTGTGGATCCAATGGCTCAGAGTGCATCCACTGTGGTGCAGTCCTAGTTTTAAAGCTCCATGAATAGATATTGCATTTCTGAGTGGAATTCCCACTTGAAGAACTTAACCCCACAAACAATTCATCCTCTTTCCACATCTGCGACATGTCAATAGGGCAAGAAAGCAGTGTATCAACTGGCCTAATGTCACCTAATTTGCTCAACCTGATTTCTAATCTCTTTGAACTTGCTTCATAATCAATCCAAGATTGCATCTTTTCACCACTATTCATTGGCCCCAATTTAACAGAACTAACATTGCTCACTTTTACAGACACAAAGCTACTCAAATCAACACCAACATGGTTTTCATTCACATCACCATATTTCTCATCCATAAATGTATCAAATTCTACAGCAAGAAACTTCATTTTTCTGTCACCCAATAGCCCAAATGAGCCACCATCAAACACGTCAAAGGGATATCCCATAGGTACCATCACAAAAGCAAATCCATCCCCATTTTCTCTTGACAATGAAAACACAAAATGCATTGAAAAAGACACCATTTTTCTTGGATTGCCTTCAACTAGCTTAATAGGTTTCTTGTTCAAGATTCTTCCAGCACCAGAACCCATTGAACCACTCATTTGTATACCACCATTAACAACCTTCGCATCACCATAAAGGGACAGCTGAGACTCAAAGTTTGAATCTTTACTAAAATCCCCAAAATCAAATGACATTTGTTCCTCAGATTTCATACTTCTCAAGTAAAAACAGAAGATAAAAAGCACTATGAGATACCTGGAAGCTGACAAAGTACCCATTCTTGATCTTGGCTTAACTTGAGCTAGAGAAGCTATAACACTTTGTATCTTTTTCTCTCTCTTTTTCCAACTGGGGCTTACCAAGATTTCTTCTTGAATGAACCCATGTAGAGAAATTCAAGAAAGATGATATTTTTATATGATTATCAGGTATTTATCTTAAATAATTTCTAGGGTTTGAGATGAGTATTGAGAAAGGAGGAAAGGGGAATTGCTTGGGGAAATGGGTAAGAGAGGGTGGTGCGGAGGTTGGTGGGTGAGTGGTGGGATTTGGCTTGGAGGTTGTGAAAATTAAATACTCAAATTTTTACTCTTTTCTGCAACTCTTCTGATTTCACTTTCCTTCAAGTGATTGCTCACTGAGGGAATATAAAAATGAGTCTTTATGATTATTGTCCCCTTTCTTCACATATTTATCCGATCTAGTCCTTCCATACTTTTTTTGTCCTCAAATAATACAAGAAAAAAATATACTCACTGCGACAATAACATATTCAATGAATCTCATAAATAAGATCTAAAAAGAATAAAATGTACACAGACCTAATCACTATCTCTTAGAAGTAGAGAGGTTGTTTCCTGAAAATCCTCGTCTCCAAAAAAAAAGAATATAAGTAGATTTTATTTATATTTTTTAAAAATGATATATTTTGACTTGACATAGAGTTTAACAAAATAAAGAAGATTAGATTTTTCAATCTAGTGATCATAAATTAAAGTTATGTTAAATGTACCAAAATATCTTTTATCTTATAGCCTTAAAACATATCACGTAAAAAATAAAATTAAAACTTTGCATAAAAAAAAATAAATCATTCTTTTTAAAACAAATAGAGTAATAGACAATAGTACTCAAGGTTACCCCTTGTATAATGAAAGCATTGAGCTAGTCATTCAAGCGCTGGCAATGGTTTGTTTGGTTTCACCCTACAATTGAAAGAAGATCGATATAGGATCACCATGATGTCATTGAACGAATAGTTGTTTATCTTAGTATTTAATCAGTAAATTATGTAGAACTTCAAAAGTTAAATCAGATAGATTTGTCCTTTATAGTTAAATAAAGTAAATAAAAGTCACGTCAAATTTAAGTTTAAGTTCAAATAAGATAAATGACATCAAATAATTTCTTTTATAGTCATTTAAGATTTAATAATCAAAGTTATTTGATATTTGTTTTAATAGAATTTGGTAAATGCTTCATAAAGTAGTTTAGTACAAGCAAACTAACTAAAGTCATTCATCGTTAATATTACCCCAATGCCTCAAAGGCTCCCGCCCATTACAGGATAAGGAGGGGTCGAATGTACACAGTCCGATCCCTATATTTAAAAACATAGCGCGACTGTTTTCGAATGACCCATGATGAGCGTCAAAAGTTGCATTGACTAACTGTTACTTCACAATTGAAAGAAGCGCAGACAATTTAAAGAGTCATTTTTTTTATTCCATCATACCCCAAAGTCAAAAAATAATAAATCTTTGGATCTATCCGAGATTGATGGAAACAAATTAACTAAAGTCAAAATGTTTAAAACAACATATATTTTGACCTTTCTTTCTTTTCTTACATATATTATAATTAGAGTGTAAGATTTATTATTATGCAATATAAGAGGATTAGATTTCCCCACCCAACACTAATTGAATCAATTTACAATCACTAGCTTTTGACACAAAGCATTCTGTGCATCTATTATGTCTATGAACTTTTTGGTTTCCAAGCATTATAATTTTAATAAAATATCATAAACACAATGATTGAAAAAAAATATGAAGGGCATGTCAAGTAGAGTGTACAACAACATGGCAAAGGAGGTAGTAAAAGTACAGAAGTATAAAGTATAAGGGTATTTTGAGTAAATATGGAGAAAGTATGTAATTTCTAAAAGACCCTTATACTTTACAGCCATAGAATAAAAAGCATAGCTGGCACTGGAATACAAAAGAGGTCACAAGTTTTATACTGGTGCATTTTTTATTGGGTTTTAAGTTATGCTTCTTGTATGAAAATTATTTTTTAAAATTACTTATAACTATCTTATGTGTATGTTGAATTTACCTGATATACTTTTTTTATGATTTTAAAAATAAAAATTAATTACTTAGATTTATTTT
>JAOTQR010000109.1:5641572-5652778 GCA_025774065.1 Solanum ossicruentum | reverse complement strand
TAAATTGATCAGAGATATGAAACTCTTCAACAACTCAATTTCACATTGGGTACTTTGTCACATATTCAGAGAGCAGAATCAGACGGTTGATTGTATGGCGAAGGAAGGAGCAAGGCTAAGGCATTTTGGTGATTTAAAAATTTTTATGATCCCCCAGTCTTGATGCAAAATCAATTATATCTAGACTCATGGGGACTTTGTATCCTAGAAAACTTGTTAGTAATGACTCCTATTCATTTTGGGATATGACCTATTGACAATTCGGTAATGTTTTGTATAACTTTAAGGACGTGAAGATGCTACTACTAGGTAGCACAGTCTGCTATCAGCCCCCCTAGCACTAACTTTTGTTATTATATAGTTATATATATGCATATTATCCGGTTGATCAAAAAAAATCTACCTCACACTTAGGGCTTGATATTAAGAGCGTGATCAAATTAGTATGAGGATCTAACATTAGGAGAAAAAATTGAATTGAAATAGGTCACGCTTTTATATCATGTACAGAAATGAATCTTGAATTTAACTCAATTTCATAAGTTAACTCAAGAGGTAAGGAATGAATACGTAGATTATTTATCCCTTTGACCTATGATGAGTCACTATTCAACATATGATGTGTGACTATTTAACCCTACAATTTGTTTTAAATCATAAAAAAGTTTATTATTTAAATTATATATCGATTAAGTTGTGTCTCGTAAATTAAGATAATAAATTGTTCGATAAATATTTTTACATCCTTTAATTTATATTTCCCTATTTTAAAATAAGATAAGTGATGTTTTTATATTTTCATTTTATTTTAAAATAAGTAATGTTCCACCAAATCAAGAATTATTTTTCTTTTAATTTTACCCTGGTATAAAATTCTACATAACTATGAAATCATAAGGATATGTTTTTTTTTCAATGCACTTGATTAAAAATAAGTCAATAAAATCACTCTTTACTTTTAAGGATCAGCATTTTTAAGAAATATGTTCAAGCTAAAAGCATGAGAAAAAAAAATCAAAATAATCTCATGTAGCTTAAGACTTCAAGTTATTCTTTAGTTTTCAAATGGAATATTAATAGTTTCTCGTGTTAGCAATATTGGTGCATTTTTAATTTTTTTTCTAATTTTTTGTCTATTTTTTAATATTAATTTTATCCATAATTTTATATCTTGAATGTTCAATCGCCTTTTTATACATCTAATAAAAATAATAATTTCATATGAGAAAGAGTGAAAAGAAGAACACATTGTTCTATTCTGTGAGTATTAAAAAAATAGATAAAAGTTCAAGAAAAGATCAAAAGTGCATCAATACCGTAAACATGAACGACTATGAATGCACTATGAATGCTCTGTGTGAAAACTCAAGAATGAAACTCAAGAATAACTTTAAGTCTTAACCTAAAAGATAAGAAATTATTATAGATTTTTCTCTGAAAAACATTATATGGATTATGGAATGGATTGAGTAGAATTTTGTCTTCCTTGCTTTTTTGTTGTTTTTTTTTTTTACCTTAGAAGTTGTGTTTTCCCAGGAAACAATCTCTCTACTTTTATGAGGTAATAGTAAAGTTTATGTATATTTTATCCTACTCATATTTCATTTGTGAGATTTCACGGGATATATTGTTATTGTATTTTAGAAATTGTGTTAATTAATGGGTTGAAGCTTTTCAAGAAAATAATTTATATTTTCAGTAAAAAGGGGGGGCGGGGGGCTTGGGTTGCTAAAAAGCAAGAGATTCTTTTGGTTTTATGCTGGCCAAAAGTGTGTGAGGGGTGTGTTTCACTGTGTGAGGGGTGTGTTTCACTGTGTGTGTGTGTGTATTGTGGACTGTGCTGACTTTATAAACCTTTTTCTTTTCTGACCCAAAAAAATAATACTTAAATGTGAGCATGCCTTGTCTTTTCTCCCTCATCTATACACAACGGTCTATTTTTGTATACATATTTGGACTATATAACATGCAATTATAAGTGCATAATTTTTATATTATTATTCTATAAACTTATTTTTATACCATCAAATCACATAATTATCGTAGAATATGCATGCGTATTTGTTTGATATTATAAAAATTTAAGTGACTATTTTCGTGCATTCAAAATTAAAAAACATAAATATCAACTGAAATCAAACTAAAATGCATATATATGATTTTTTCTATCTCAAATCATAAAGTATATTATATATAGTTACATCATATTGATATACGTAGAAGGTGATGGCAAGGGCAGAACTATGAACCTCCTTCCGTAAAAAATTATTTTTTTATCCATATATAATAGATAATCAAACTTCTTTTAGTTAGTTTCTGTGTTTGTCTTTCTAGATTTTGAATAATTTAATTAACTAAAATTCTGGCTCAGTCGTTAGGTGTTGGTCAAAGTAGACAGTTAGAAGTGTTAATGCACATCCAAAGTTAAAAAATATAAATATCAACTGAAATCAAATTAAAATGCATGTGCACATTTTTGCCTAACTCAAATTATAAAGTATATATATATATATATATATATAAGTTACATCGTATGGTTATACATAGAAGGTGATGCCAATGACACTACCACAAACTTCCTTCAATAAGAAATTATATTATTTATTCATGATTAAAATTATTTTTCATCTATATTTAATAAATATCGATCTTCCTTTGACTAGTTTATGTGTTTGTCTTTTTAGATTTTGAATATGTTAAATTCTGATTTCGCTATCAGATGATGGTCAAGATAGACAGCTGAGCAATGATGTTAAAAATATTATCTTCAAATATATTTTGTAATTCAATTTAATCGAAATTTCAATGCAAACTTCATTGAATAGAAAGAAAAAAAAGGACAGCCAAGGAAAGTGTTGTGGCGTGAAAGAGACGATTGACTGTCAACATTTAACGAACCTTCGCTTTGGCTAAGGTCATTTTTGTGGTTTTCTTCCTGTCACAACTCCTTGTCATTATTGAATTTTTATTATTTTTGTCATATGGATTTTTTTTTAAAAAAATAATATATTTTTTTTGTTATGATGGAATTAAAACAAGTGGTTCAGTCATAAATATCTTCACACAGAACGTGAATTAATTAAAATAATTAAACAAGTGATTTTACGTTCTTTGAGCAATAGGTAACGTGAATGCAAATTAATTAATTAAATTAGTTACTTTTTTTGTATTATTTATATGGTATTTTTTATTTTTGAAAATCAAACAATTTAGGTTTAATTGAAAATTTATGCATGAAATTTTCAAATTTTTTGAAATGAAATTTATATGTTTGTAAACTATGTGAAAAATATTATAAGTCATACTATAATTTACAATTCAAAATATTTAAAAAATATATAAAATATTTATAGTAAAAAATAGATCTGTTTAAATTTTAAAATTTAAAAAGTGTCAGATAAATTGAAACGAAGGGAAGATTAAATTTTAACTATTGAATAATTTAATAAAAGATATTGGAAGGCCAGTTTTGAGGCTCAAATGAAGGGTGTATTTGGTATAAGAGAAAATATTTTCCACAGATTTTTATTTATAAAATATTCAACTAGAAATTTTGCATATTTTCATTAATTCATGAACAAGATTATCTCAAAAAAAATTGAGTAAATGATTTTCTCACTTAATTTCATATATTTGGTAATTAAGCATAAAGTATTGTCCCATGTGCTAGCTTTTGTATATAATTTAGGCATAAATATTACTCCTATTTAATTATTTGGTACATCCTTAGGTCCTTTTTTTATTTTTTTGCTTTCTTGATGACTCGAATCTATAATTTTTGAGTTAAAGGCAAAGGGTAATTATTATTCGAACAACTTCATCTTGTCTTGGCACAAATACCATATGAGTGTGGACAATGGTGGAATTAGAATTTTCACTATGGGGGTTCATAATCTAGAGAAATAGACAGATAAATTAGTCGAAAGGGTTTGACAACTACTATATATACATCAAATATGAAAAAAAATATAATATTTTTCCCCATGCCAAACTCACCATAGAGGTTACTGTTTCCAATCTAAATTCTCTGGAAATTTTATGTACAATATTAATTACTACTACTTCTCAATTTGCAGGTTGACAAGTTTTATAGTACAATAATTCACTACATTTTTACGTAACATAATAAATTAGATTCTTTGTAAATAAATATACGTAGGAGTTATATGTTGTTCATGTGACTTTATTTATTGAAAATTGACAAAACATGAGAGACAAAATCTAGTTATTTTGATGAGATAACTCAACCACCCCTTCGATCAATTCCATCGCTATATAGTGTACCAAACTACACTATGCATTAATTAACGTGCCCTACGTGTTACGTTATCTAAATGCAACGATTTCTTTGATCAAGGGTGAATGTATAGTATAAGTTTATAACGAGCAAGTTTGGCTGAACTAATTAATGTGTACGTATTATAGCTGATAGGTATAAATAATATGGTTTGTCGAACCTAAAAAAGTTAAATGGATTATGAGTTTAGAAATTGTTAGCACGATAAAATTCAAATCTTAAATCTGAATATAATCTATCATTGATATTTACTTCACGTGGTTCATATGATATGGTGTTTTCAGCTTGAACACATCTCTAAAGGAATTTACTCATCCCTAAGTAATAATAAGGATATTTTTTCACCAAATTATTAACTGAGTGTATTTTATTTAATTTTACATAATTTAAGAATACTTTAGACCCTTTTCGTTTATTTTCTACACATGAACATTTTCCCTAGCAAATGTGTATATATCAATATTCTCTGATTATGAGATTTATAATACTTCATTCAGTTCTAAATATTAGTGTAGTTGTTTTGGGTCTCTTGGCAAATAGAATATTTTTAAAAAATTTGACGTTTTAGAACAATAAAAGGTTGTTTTCAATTAGTAAATAAGATATTTTAAATAATTAATTGAATCATATATATAAACCCTAATGACAAATAATTAATCCATATAATTGAACCCCACATAAAAAAAAAAGAAAATTTGTAAATATTTCAAGGTATAAGAAATTACAAATGTTTGGCAGTAAACTATTAAACGACTACAATTAATTGTCTTTTTTTTTTAGGTGCACGTAATAACACGTTCGTTAGTAGGGGATGTGTCACAAAATTGTTAATGGGACAATAAGTGTAGGTCCCTGTGACATTGGTCTAATTTAGAAATAACAAATCAAAGCCTTGTGATTGTGGGTCATTTTATGGGCGAAGCCACCTTAGGTGAAGGACGATTCGATGATTGATGCATATTTTTTATTAAGATAAAATATTATTTTATTTGTTTTATTTGAGTTATTATGTTGCAGTTTTTAAAGTTATCTTGATTAATTTTTAAAGTTAATTTAATTTGATATTTTAATATAAAATTTAGATATTTAAAAAATTATAAGAAAAATATTATTGATTATAATTTCTTTCATATCAATGTAATTGAAAAACATATCTTAAAATGTTAGTTAAAGTTTAAACTATGACAACTAAAATGGAACGGAGAGAGTAATTCTTTTGTCCTAATTTATGTGTCTTTTTTTCAGATTTCGAGATTCAAACAAACCTATATTTGACCATACATTTTTCATATATGGTTTAAATATTTTAATTGTCAATTATTATGACTTATAATACTTTTTACGTAGTTTACAAATACATAAATTTTATGTTTTAAAAAAATTGAAAATTTTAGGAGTAAATTCTCGATCAAACTAAAATTATTCGACTCTCATAAAATAAAAAAGTCACATAATACAAATTAGAGTTGGTTTTAAATTTTTGTGAATAATTTGAAGGAAAGAAAGTAAAAACAACAACAGATCGTTAATGTTTTTAAAATTCTTAAAACTTTTTGAATTTTGAAATTTTATGTTCAGACGTCGCTTAGACATGCAGTAGTCACTACTACTCCCTCCGTTCCTTTTTTATTATTATGTTGCATTTTTTAAAAGTCAATTTAATTATATTTAAAAATAATATGAAAATACTATGATTATTTTCTTCATTCACCTTTATTTGTTACTATTTTACTTATCGAGGTTAAACTATATGAACTTTGACCAATATTTTAGGATGTATTTTTTCATCATATTAAGATAAAAGGATTACAACTTATAAAATTTTTCGTATAGTTTTCATCCATCTAAATTTTAGATTTCAAATATCAAATTTAACTAGTTCAACTTAATTTTGAAATTTAGTCAAGTTGAGCTCGAAAAACGAAACAATGACAAGTAAAAATGAACAAAGGAAGTATAATTTTTTTCATATCAATATCATAAAAAACTACATCTTAAAATATTAATCAAAATTTAAATTATTTGATTCTCGAAAAAACATCGTAACAATTAAAAAGGACTGAATGGAGTAATATTTACTTCCGTTTTAGCAATATTTATCCATACAGTGTTAATTTTTTTTTCTCTTTTACGAGAAGCATCCAAAATTTAAATTCCTTTTGTTGTCCAGTTGTCCTAATAACTTCCATTGGCATTACATGTAACATTAACTTAGGTTCACATGATCCACTATGTAATGTCACTATCTTTTATTAATATCTACTCTTGTTGCCATTGCCCATATTATAATTTTTGGGGGAAAAAAACAACTTGAATTATTGTTTTTTCAACCCATAAATTTTAACCTAGACATTGTTTTTTGACTTCTCCAATATGGTCAATTATTAATCATTTGTAAATCATTGTGAATCAAATATACAAATAAAAAATAAAACAATTCACACAATTCATCATACCAGAACAAGCAGAGGTTTAGATCAATTCAAATCTTATCATCACTTATCGTAACGGTTTCGAAATTTTATCTATTTGAATTGGAATAGTGTAAAGAGATTTTTTAAAACATAAAAATTAAAAAATAATATTTTAATATTTTAATGGGTTAATGCTTTTGGTGGCATATTTTTTTATTAATTATTAGTATGTAATTACTTTTTGCACTAATTGATGCATACTCTTTTAAAACCACTCAATCTTGTCATTTTGATGCGTCAAATATTTTGAATTTGTTATTCTTTCTTTTGGAGGAAATGAGGCAGCGGTTTGCGTCTATAAAAGGATGGAGCATTCTGCTCATTTGCAGCAAAACACGAGAGAAATATAATATCTGTATATATATTTGTGTATATTTTGAGAGTTTTATTAGTTGAAGGGGGTGTTTTATTGTGTAGAGCTTCGACAATTTTATTCTTGTAAGTTGCTCCTATTTTCTAAACCTTTTATAATAAGATATTTTATATAAATGAATTTATTTCATGTACTGTTAAGTACTGTATTATGAAAATATTACTTATGATGAATTTATCTTGATGGATCAAAGTTAAGTTGAGGTGTAATTGGTGACAATTGCTCATAATTTATATATACCGAATATAATATTATTCTTTAAGTTGTATTATATTACGTGGGATATTTAAGATTAAATCCTAGACTTGAAACTTTGAAAATTAATAGCTAAATTGGTTGGTCTTTGGGTCTAGGCTAGACATATAGTAATATGGTTTTTGTGAGTTTTGACATCTTATGGTGATAATTATTTGACTAGATCGTTGTGCTACGGATCCCATTCAAAAAGGAAAGGCCAAAGTGTTAGATTGACCGCGATTTGACTAAAGCAAGTGAACTTTCAAAACTTTGTAATTCTCGTAGAATTTTCAAATTCTCCTTTTTCCTATATATGATTCGTGAAATATTTTAATATTATAATAAATGAGATGATAAAAATGTAAAGGTGAGTTGACGTGTTATTATGGTACTTGAATTGATAAATGTGGGGAAGTGATGAGAATTCTATAAATTTTTGAAAAATATTGTTGCGATTGAAAAATATGAGTGGATTTGCTTGTGGAATTCATATCATGTTCATTCATTCCATGCCATGCATATTTGCATTAATTCCGGATATTGATATAAGTGAGATGAAAAAATATTGGGACCGAGGTCTTTACCGATCGAGATATGATGCCGAGGTTTTTGCCGACGAATTTATGATGATATTGTGATGCCGAGGTAACATGCCGGTGAATTTATGATGATATTATGATGCCGAGGTAATGTATTGCATTTCACCCTTGCATATTATTGCATAGCATGGTGTTATCCTTCTGATTGATTGTGCTATCACTTTTAGCTTGTGCTTTAAAAATTGTGATATGGTGAAATACCATCTTTATTATGTATTATGTATTACTGGGTCGGAATAACTTTCTGTACAGGTTGTAGTCATAGAGATCTACTGGGACGAAAGAAGTTTGTGTATTCTATTAGACTTTCTTTGTTTTGTTAGTTGACTTGTTGGGTACCGCGTGGTATTTGGTACTCACCCCTTGCTTATACACTACTGTAGGTTGTGAATCCGAGCAGTCAATAGTATTTCCTTGATCCGCCGAGGATTCCCAGGAGACGTAGAGAGGTAGCTGTTGTCATCTGGCTGACTCTTTTATTCCTATTTCTTTTGTACTTATTCTATTCGAGAAGAAGGACAGTGTGGACTTGTATTTCTTTGGATTTCTGTATCGTTAGTGGCTTGTACGCGTGACAACCAATCCTTGGGTGGTATTTAAGTTGATGAAAATTTCTCAATTTTAGTTATCTACTCTATTTAAATTACTTCCGCGCGTAATGTTTATTATCCCTTTGAGTTAAGGCAAACTTGTTCTGTGGGATTGAGCAAGTGCCATCACGCCCTCGTGACAAGTTGGTATCAGAGCCCTAGGTTCATAGGTCTCATGCGTGTACAAACTAAGTCTAAATAGAGTCTTGAGGATCGGTACGGAGATGTTTGTACTAATCTTTAAGAGGCTATGAAGACTGTTAGGAAACTTATTTTTTTATTCATTCTCTCTTATCGTGCGTAATTATTTTCATTAGTAATGAGTGGTGCCTATGTTCTCTTGACAGATGGTAAGGAATATAGCTACTACTACTGCTGGTAGAAGTGAGACTACTGCCGAGACAACTGTTGAGACCCCAGTTAAAGGTAGGGGGAGGGGTCGAGCTAGAGGTCATGCTCGTAGAGTGATGTCAATGAGAGGGCGTTCCCGAGAAGTAGCACCAGCTAGAGGACAGGATAGAGGGGCTTCTCCGGAGCCACAAATAGAGGTTAATGAGGATCAGGCCCTTCCAAAGCCCACAACTACACCTTTACTTCAGGATACTCTGTTGAGGATGATGTGTATGCTCGAAAACTTTACTCAGGGGGGTAGTACGACAGACACGCAGGGAATTTCCCAATCGAGAGTGGAAGAACAGACTTCAGGGAAACATCAGGGTGTAGTTCATCAGGATCAGTTGTGTTAACCCCCAGTGGTTCCCGCACCAACTATTGGGGAACAAACCACTCTAGAGGCGATTCTAGCAGCAAATGATCAGCTTAATTACGAAAGATTTCGAAAGATGAGACCACCTCAATTTCAGGGAAGTAAGAATGAGGACGTCCATGAATTTCTAACTTTGTGCCATGAGATGCTAGATACAGTGGGGTTAGTGGATCGACATGGTGTCCGTTTTATGGCACTTTAGCTCCGTGGACCAGCCAGGGAGTGGTGGAGGAATTATGTAGCATCTAAACCAGCTGGATCCCCTCCAGTGGATTGGGGTATGTTCTCTAATGATTTTAAGGAGCACTTCATTCCTTGGAGTGTGCGGGAAGAGAGTCGATTGAGGCTTGAGGACTTAAGGCAGGGAGGTATGACTGTTAATGAGTATGAAGCCCATTTTTGTCAATAATCCCGATAAGCCTTAACTATGATTCCAAATGAGGGGGGAGAGTTCGTAGATTTGTTAGAGGTTTAAACTTCTCGATTAGATCCTATGTATTCAGAGCTGCTCGTGAGGGGGCTTCTTTTCAGTCTATTGTAAGCACTGCCAAGGAGGCAGAGTTACTAGTTCAAGAAGATTCGGAGATCCCAAGAAGGCTCGTATTACAGGTCAATCTTCTGGTACTTCATCAGGAGGTAGGGGTTCGCGTAGGAGTGGTGGATCTTTCAAACGACATGGTCCGGTACATGCATTTATGCCAGTAGTTGAGGGTGGACAGATGTCTCAAGGGTCCCAGAGTTATAACCTCTGTGGTCATAGTAGTTCTTTCGGTGGACAACAGTCCTCTACACCAAGGTCTTGTTTTGGGTATGGGGATCCAGGACATGTGATTCGACAGTGCCCCTTTCAGACTCATTTGGGACCCCATCGTACTATTTCGGTGGCTCTAATTAGAGATTCGGTCCCATCGGCCAGAGGTCGAGGCAGGGGTCAAACTGCTAGAGGTGGCAGAACTCCAAACAGTGGTACTTTGGTTCCACGTGGTGGAGATCAAGGTGTAGCTCATATTGGGGGTGGAAGAGGAGCTCAGTGTTATGCGTCTCCTGGAAGACCCGAGGCAGAGGCCTCAGACGCAGTTATTACAGGTATTGTTCTAGTATTTCTTCGGCCTGTATCTATGTTATTTGATTCCGGATCTACCTACTCTTATGTTTCTACATACTTTTTATCTGGGTTTGAGTTATTATGTGATTGGATGTCTGTGCCTGTGCATGTTTCTACGCCAGTAGGTAAACCTTAAGTGTGGATCGGGTATATCAATCCTATCTTGTTTCTTTGGCTGAGTATGATACTTGGGTAGATATGATTATTCCGGATATGGTAGATTTTGATGTTATCTTGGGGATATATTGGTTTTCTCCCTATCATGCTATCGTTGACTGCTACATAAAAATTATGACCTTAGCCATGCCTGGTGTATTAAAGATTGAGTGGAAGGGTTATAGTGGTTCTTATCCTAGTAAAGTTATCTCCTACATTCATGCCCAGAAATTGATTGATAAAGGGTGTTTGTCCTACTTGGCTTTCATTCGAGATACTAGTATTGAACCTCCTTCTATAGAGTCTATCCCTATGATTCAGGAGTCTGTCGATGTGTTTCCCACTGACCTTTCAGGTGTTCCACCCGATAGGGATATTGACTTTCTCATTGACCTAGAGCGAGGTACTAAGCCCATCTCCATTCCTCCATATAGAATGGCTCCAGCTGAATTGAAAGAATTGAAAGAGCAGCTCCAAGACTTATTATGTAAAGGATTTATTCGCCCTAGTGTGTCACTTTGGGATGCCCCACTCTTGTTTGTGAAAAAGAAAGACGGATCTATGAGGATGTGTATAGATTACAGGCAGTTAAATAAGGTAACTGTCAAG
>JAOTQR010000109.1:5625407-5639705 GCA_025774065.1 Solanum ossicruentum | reverse complement strand
AATTGCCAAGTTGAGGGTCATATTTGTGCACTATGAAAGTTTAAGGTCCAACTTAAAAAGTTTTGCCAAGTTTAGGGGCATGTTTGTGTATTCTCCCTTTTGTAAAACTAGAGAGATCGTTTCGATAAATTTTTAACTTAGATAAAATATATTAAAATCAATAAGAACAATAAATACAATAATAAAGAAATCATATAAAAAATAATAGAGAAACTTCAATCGAACTCTAGGAAAAAGTACACAAAACATATTTAATTTGAAATTATTTACTCTTAATAGATTTAATATAATTTATTTACTCTTAATGGATCCATTACCTAAACTATTTACCTTTTTTTATCTACTTATCCCTTTTTATTTCATGTGCTAACGTCAGCATAAATACTATGGAATATACTCTGACGGTATATATATATACCATAGCGGTATCATATAAAATGAGTTCAAAAAGCCTTTGTGATACTCTAGTGATGTATTGATACTCTATTGGTATATATAATTTTTTTAAAAAAATAAATAAAATATATATTTTGTCGGTATATTTATATAATATCGGTATCATATAGAATTGAACTTAATGATCTGCGATACCCTCTTGGTATATATACCCAATTGGTATGTCATACAAGCAGATGTTGACATCAACATGACGTCAGCGCACAAATTTTAATATTATGGGCAAAATTTTAATAGTATGGAGGTATAAAATGTAAAGGGATATATAAATGTAAATAATTTAATTTAAAGGGATAGAAATTTAGTTTTCCCAAAAGTTTACTTAACACTATGTATTAACCCAACTCAATAAATGTAGTTAATCATAGTTAATTAATTCTTGTTTCTAATTTAAGTTTTATTGCTAACCATGGTAAAGCTAGATAGCTTTGGTATAAGCATCAAGTGCGGACAAGTTTTTTCGATTTAAAGTAACTTTATATCTTTATACATAGGATATGAAATTTGATATTGTTCCCAGAAACCACCTCTCCATTTTTATGAGGTAGTGATAAGGTACGCACACATTTTACCCTCCCCAGACCCCACTTGTGAGATTTCACGGGATATGTTGTTGTTGATGTTAAACCAGACTGGACTGTATTATACCTTGACCACAAATTAAACGAAACAAATTTCTCAACACTGATCAATCAGTACCAAGAACATCTTCAGAAAGGCATGATTAAACCAACTTTTTCAGATTCATAGAATCTTGGAACACAAATACAGTTGTCACACTGGAGTGATTTTGGTATGAACTTTAGAAGAACCATATAGCAAAAACTAGCAATAGATATGGGAGTAGGATTGGCCTAAGCTATATAAACACTGCATTAAGATCCATCAAATTTGAGATCAAAACATACCTTGCCATAGGATCATAACAATCCACGATACTGCACAAACCATGGACGGTTATGATACCAATTGATACGAACTAAAGGATATATTGAGGTACCTATAGAAACACGGACCAAGTAGTGCCATACTTCGGATGAAGGATTAAACTCCCAGAACTTGCAACATCAGAACAAATTGACAGGCTTCAGACTCAGTCTGAACAAACAAGGTCTAAGCACAACACGGACCTTGGAGAAAGACAAGATTTTGTTCATTCACAAGGAAAAATATTACATGACAACTCCCATTTTTGGAAGTTGTGAAGAAGATTCCTCGTTCTCTATTCCTTGTGTTATTTGACACATTCACGTATAACTTCCAAGTAGCTTCACATAGACATTTGATCTGCACTCAAATATTTAGCAACAATACACTCATCAAGATTTTATGTAGATAGATTACCATCTCGTTTTAGTTGCAGGTCAAAATTGCAGCAGTTTGATACCCAAGCTAACTCTGAAATCCCCTAGGCAAATCAGCTTAATCCACGCCTTCAGCTTTAATTCCTTGCAGACCTTTGCTCTAATATCCTGCTGCTTATGGTTGAGTCGTCATAACATTTTGCTCGTCCCTGAAGTCAAATTTAAATGTAGTAATGCAACGGAAATCATCATGAAAACAGCACATATATGACAAAGGATAAGTAAAATACTGCACGAAAGAACAGCGGTAGAGAAAATTGGGGTTGGGAAAGAACTATATGTCCCCTTTGTATATGTTGTATCGCAAGATGGAGAAATCTTCAAAGGTCAGATAGCTCTAAAGCAACATGTGAGGACTATTACACTCTTAGTAGTAGTTCTCTCGGTAGGTCTACTATTTCTTTTACCATTTGGAAGTTCAACCAGCTTGTACTTGTCATTTTTCTTCAGAGATTCATCTCTTTATTCAAAAAAATTGGTAAGTTGTATTCCTCAGCATACAGACTTCCAAAAAGTTATCACAAAAGAACTATGAACAAAGGGTTGATTATTTGAGCCAGGGTCTTCCGGAAACAACTTTTCTATCTCTATGAGGTATTGGTAAGGTCTGCGCACACTCTACACTCCTCAGACCCCACTTGTGGGATTTCACTGGATATGTTATTATTTGTTTGAACAAGGAGTTAATTATAGAGAGCCTAAAAGATCACACCCTCTACATTTGCTTCTTTGCACAAAAAATAGAATGATTACAATACAATTCCACTTAATTTTCTGCGTAAGTATTAGAATCTATCCTCAAATCACCTCCATTTCTTTCCTTCCACACTGTCCACCAAATACATGATCTCTTTTGGGATTTGCTACCACCTCTCCTGATCCAGTAGCTTAGAAGATCTGATGTGTGGTCTGACATCATCCATACCTGTGAGGCTGAAGAAAGGTGACCACAGATGAACTATCACTTCACAATGCAAATGGTTGCTTGACTCTGCAGCCTCATTACAAAGGAAACATCCAGTTTCTTTTTAAATGCCCCTCTTCAGTAGAGCTTCATGAGTGAAGCAGGCCCTTTTGGTCACTAACCAAGTGAAGCACTTGATTTTGGATGTGACAGACATTTCCATACCTTTATCCATGGACAATTTCTGCCTCCTGGTTACTCCAAAACTTCGAATGCATACACTGTTAAATAGAGAACCTCCCATCATTGGTATGTCTCTACTTGATTGCATTTGGGGCGGGAAAGTGCCTCTGAGCTTATCAACTTCCTTTGGAAGACCAACCACCTATCAATTTTCTAGTAATTTAGATTCCTTTTTAAGCATATATTCCACCCTTAAGGAGTCCAAGAGTCTGCAAGAGTGGCGAAGCGTCTCAGGTTGGTGCATATGGAAAATAAATCAGGGAAAATAGCCATCAAAAGCACTTGACCATTCCAGGATTCCTTCCAGAACAGAGTCTTTGTGCCATCACACTCCTCATACACGACATGTTTGTGAAGACTAGACCACAAATTCTTGATGGTCCTCCAAACTGATACATTGCAAGTATTGACCATTTCATCGGTACGCATTGGCTTGTCTATCCATAGTTCATGATCACCTCCTCCCGCGATGCTTGATCTTCATTAGCATATCTCCGCAACCATTTCATCAATAGACAACTATTGTGTAATTTAAATTTCTGATACCAAGACCCCCTGATTTCTTATCAAGTTGAACATCATCCCATTTAATTTCACCAAATGAAAACCCTCATCCTCCTTATTTCCATTCCATGGAATGTCCCTTCTCAACTTCTGAGCTTGTGAAGTTTATACACCACCCCCAACTGGAATAGAAAACATAGACATCACATAAGTAGGTGAGGAATCTAATACTGCATTTATCAGAATCAATCTAATTCCTACTTCTTTTATCTATGACAAGGGGAACCTGCAGCCACTGCCTTTTGGGTGCGGATGGGGTAAACCCCCGCTTCTATGCAATAGCTCAAAAACCACACAGAAGAGGTAACCCACACTAGGCAAGTCTGATGCGACGTGCTCAACCTAGAAGGCAAACCCTTTGCTTTCGCTGGCAAGGGGTTTTGAACTTGAGACATCCAACATGGAAGTCCCAAGCCCAAACCACTGTGGTCAGACCCTTCCCTGGACCTTGCGAATAGCAACTTTAGTGCACCGGGTTTTCCTTTTTTATTTTCTATGATCTCTTCCAAGTTAACCAACTCCTATTGCTTGTTGCCCAAAAGCATGCCTAAGCAGGTTGTTGGAAACTACTCAATAACCCCAAATCCCAGCCAGCTCCTCCATTTGGACTTCTTTAATAGGGGAAATATTGCTCTTCCTCCAATTGACACATGGCCCAGAATAAGTCCCAAAGATGAGTAGCATCAACCTTATAAAGCTGACTTGTCCAGCTTCTGTATCACAGAAAAATAGTGTATCTGCATAAAGTAGATGACAAATTTCCACATCTACCCTCATGTATGCGGCCTAATTGGAACCTTAGCCATTTCTTCTGCATTATTGATCTTAACATGCTACAGAGTCCTTCCATGGCTATGACGAAAAGGAAAGGTGATAGGGGATCACCTTGCCTGAGTCCTCTTTTTGAGGGGAAAGAACTCACAGGTTCTTAGGTTCTGCATTATTGATCTTACCATCCGTTGGCTCTTTTTTGGATGGAACAACCCCTTTATAAGACTTTCTGTCTCCCCTTCATCATTAATAAGGGCATACTCTGATGAAGAATACTTGGATGCCTCTATTCTTGGTGTTCCACTCATTTTCGTACTTTCTGCACCTATGGGATAGTAAGAAATTGCACAATCGTAATAAGGTTAGGGACTATACAATACAATTCATTTCCTTGACCTTCCTGGCTGATCATATGTAGTTCCGATTTCACTCTCTCACAAGATGACATCTATACTACTGATGACCTCCTTTTAATATCCCACCAATTTATACCCGACCTGTTCATCATCATGTCCAATGAATATGCAAAAAAGGACTTTATCATCCAACTTCATTCTCTTCTCCTTCGATACATGTGCAAAAGCTCTGCAATCAAACACCTTTATATAGGAGTAGGACACCTCCTTGTTGGTCCAAACTCTCGATGAATTGTCGAAATATCAAAACCTAATAATTGATGGTCTTAGATTAATAAGGTAAGAAGCTGACAGAATTGACTCGCCCAGGAATAATGACTCGGGAAATTCAGCCATTTTGTGCATACTTCTCTCCTTCTCAACAATGGTGTGGTTCACCCTATCAGCTACACCATTGTATTGAAGGGTTCCAAGAGCCGTCTTCTTATGCCTGATTACATAGCTCAAATATTACTCTTCAAATTCCTTTGAAGTATAGTCATCTCTATTGTTAGTTCAGAGATGCTTTAATGTTCGACCCATGTCCCTTTCCATGGAGCATGGGACTTCTGGAAAACTTGAAAATACATGGTATTTGATTTGCAATAAATAAACCCACAATTTTCATATCACATCATTATTAAAAGTAACAAAATATTGGTTATGCCTAATAGATTCTATGATCATTAGACCATAAAAACATAATATATTAAATCAAGTATATTTAATTTTCTTTCAGACAAGGCCTGAAATGAGCCTCTATGTTGCTTTCCGTGTACACAGTAATCACAAGGTCTCACAGTCGTAGCTTTGGTGAAAGAAACACAGTGATTTCTTGGGAAGAATCTGCAATTCTTCCTCGCTCACATGATCCAATCTTCTATGCCATAAATGTGTAGAAATCTTATCTTGCGTCATGTTCAATTCACCTTGACATAGTTTTGCATTTGTTTTGTGCAACGTTTCCTTGAGAAACTCTTTTTGCAATCACCAATGATCTCTTTGCGAGTCTCTGTTGCTAATTTCCAAACTAGTTCATGTATCCATCTCTGTCCAAAGCATCTAACGAGCACCCACAAATCAGGTAGATGATGCACGTCCTTTAGAACCAATGCGCATCTGCCATTTGTCTTGATAAAAATGTCACCAATTCCCACAATCTTTAAGTAACTTATGTTATCCATTCTCACAAAGCCAAAATCACCTACACATATTTGCAAAAGAAATACTTTACAGGTATGGCACGGTAGGATGTTGTGTCAACAACCCATTCCCACTCTGAAATTGCTAAGTGCATGCATTCCTCTTCTTCATTTATGATGAGTACCACTTGTCATTGTTTCTTACTGTGGCGGTTGTATTTTTGTCATTGTTTTGGCCATTACTCTCAGCTTTGGCCCTTTTTTTGATTTGGGCAATCTCACTTGAAGTGACCAGGTAATTGCCACATTTATCTGTTGTGATGGGAGTATGTCATAGATTTTCATACTTCTTTCTCATTTTTCTCATTCAGTAGAAGAGCTGATGTGATGTGCTTGAGCTCAATGGTACTGAATGGTGTTCTTACCATGCAAGATGGTTATTGCCAAATTATCGTAGGAAGATGACAATTAGTTCAGGAGCATAACAACTTTATTTTCTTACTCGATCTTTACTCCGTGGTTGGCTAGCTGCATGATTAGTCCATTAAATACATCTAAATGTGACAAATATCTGCGCCTTCACCCATATGTAGTAACTGCTTCTTTAGGTACGATTTGTTTGTCAGTGTCTTGTACATGTATAGATTTTCCAACTTGTCTAAATGTCACATGCACTCCCTTCATCGATAATGTTACTGACCATATCATCTCATAAGTGATATCTGATGACAGTAGCTGCTTTTTCATCAATTTCTACCCAATCTTAAGGTTTCATGGATTAGGGACTTCTTGAAATTGTTATATAGTGCCTTGTGTAACCATTGTTGGATGAGCAGATCCCTCATCATTCTTTGCCATGTTGAGAAACCCTTATCACCATTAAATTATGCCACCTCCTACTTTAATCCAAATATTCTGTATTCTCCAAGTAGTATGACCAACCACAAAAATATTTTTGTGATATGAGCAGAATCTGAGTACCGATACCATTTGTTGGGGAATGAATAGCACAAAAAAAAAAATTCATAGTATATAATAGCAACAAAAGGGGAACACCAAGATACAGTAATTAACAAGAATAAAAAGAGTAACAAGGACACCAAAATCTTTACATAGACCCATCTGGATAAGGGGAAAAACCATGGGCCAAGAGGAGCAATTGATATCATTATAGCAAAGAAATTTACACTTTGTATGGTCTGAGTAAAATACTCCAAGGACCAACTACAAATTCTAGAGTAATAACCCTCTTTTGATTTTCTCACCTCACTACAATATCTCTCTATCATACATTGCATTCTTAGGCTCCAAGAGAGAATGCCAGCCAATCTTTTTGGCACGTTTATCACATGAGGTTGAACCCCACAAAAAATATATCAGCATGGGGCCAAAAGAATGTTTGGAGAAGGAATAAAAAAGAAGAAATCATGCGAGCACTAGAATAACAACTAATAATTTTTTACTAGCCTGTTATTCCCTGGGTACAACATTATCCTGGTAAGACATCATATCTTATTTCAGTGAGAAGATGCATATGCTACGTATTACAATGTGAATCTTGAGTGAGGATACTATCAATTTTTTAAAATAGTGATCACTCAGTGCAAGACTTACCATCTAAGACAAAAAAGTATCCGCAGCCTAGACAGGTCAGCCAAACTCTGCTACAATTTCTTTAACATCTATGTCAGCTAGAGTCTCCTTGCCAAACAGAGAAAATCCAACAGTTGCCTGCAAGAAATTTCCACATACAAAGTAAGAACAAACTTTATCTTTTCAGTTAGCTTGGATCAAGTAACAGATGAACAGTTCTCATACAGAAAATGGAATATACAGCATAGTGAGAGCAATTAGCATCAATAAAGCTTTCAAACTGTACAGGGGATAACCAATTTGAAAATGTTCTCTATTAAATATATTATCTTTTTTCCATTGCCAGGGTGGGGGAGTGTGGTGTTAGGAACAATTGAAGACATAAGCTGTTACCAACTCAATTTTTCTCCTTTTTTTGGCTGCAACGTTTTTATGACAATGGTTCCCTTTCCCGCTCTCCCATCCCCCAAGATAACATAAGGATAGTGTTCTATGGCATACCAATCCTGCCTTGCTATCAACCTTCTTAAGAATCCCTGAATATCCTGCAAAGGCTCCAGACAGAACTTCAATAGTTGACCCTGGTATTAATGATTTATCATCTGCTCCTCTCAACGCATCAACTGCAAGAAGATCTGAAGCTTTTTTAGATTGCCTTCCTCGTTTTTGGGGCACAACTTTGTTGTCAGTGGGAGCTATACTAGAGTCTGATGTCATCTTGGAATCTAAACCTTCTTCTCCTTTTTCCTCTTCTTCAAAAGCTAGATCAGCTTTCTCTTGCTCTTCCTTCGCTTGTTTGAATATGGCCTCCAAGTCATCCTCATCTACAGGTCTTGGTTTATTGATCTGCCGTTTTCTGCAAATGTTCTAAACTTTTAGGTACTGAGTAAGATGACCTTGGATACATTGTAAGTTAGCCTGTTAAATAATAAATTGAGTATGTAGACGTAACATAAAATTCATAGAAAAGGGAGACCAAATGGTAGATATCATTTCATGGCAGCTATTAATTAGATATCCTTGCACAATTCACTTGACCAATTGACATAAAATTTGGTAATTATTCTGAAATTCTGTCAAACAGAAGTAGCATTCATCACTAATCTCGCAGAAAGACCTTATAGTAGCTGATTGAATAAGCACATTTGACAAGCCGCACAAAATTAGATTCGGAGTGATTTTTAAGTAAAAATTTCCGATCTTAGGCCAACACATTTTATAAGCTACAGACAAATAGAGTGCGAGTGATTTTGGAAATTAAAAAAATCCAAATCTTAGGCCAAGTTACTTAGATATTTTTCCACATATGTCCCAATCTTAGGCCAAGTTACTTAGGATATTTTTCCACATGTCCCATTGAGTCAGGCAGATACACCATGGGTCTTTGTTCGTATAAAAGACATAGTTCCCAGAGGTCAAAGAAAATTGCATCGACATATCAAACAAATCAAAGACATCCTCTTTCTTGACCGAGTAATACTTGTAAACGTTTTTTATAACTAAGGTGTCCAGGCCAACTTACACACAATTCGACTTATTCCAGGGGTACCTATTACCTCACACCAACACAGGTATTGAGTAATTCTGTTCACCATAGATTTAAGAGTAGTACTTGTTATAGGGTCAACAGTGAATGCTTACGTATTTCCAACCTTGGATCCAACAAAGCCTCCAATTCCAGGACATTCCCGGATGAAATCATGTATTTCCTTGTTCAGTACACATCTCAGAAACACACATCCTGGGAAAAGGGGTTTCGGTTTAACTGAAAGTGTTCCATTCTTTAATTTCCTTTTGACCTGTACAGATGGAATGTATACCTGCACAAACTTTTACATATCAGTAAAAACTCAAAACATATTGAATATCAATTCCTTCATTAGTTAAATACACTTTATACCTTGCAGTAAAGGTAATCCAACCTCCAACTGTCCTAAAATCCACCTATAGGGAAGCCGGAGCAGCATCACCCATAATTCTAAGCAAACTGACCCTGTACACACGCCCCTCTCCCCCCAAAACAAAAAAACTATCATTTCCATCAAAGAAAATCAATAGTGGAAACTGAGAGACAAGTCTTTGGGCTAAATTTACTTAAAATTTTTAAAGCAGTAGAAAAACTGATAAACGCCTGTTTATTATCTGTGATGTGGTTATCTTCAGGTCCATGGCTTCCAGTCTGATACAACAGAAAAGATGCGGAAGTTCCATAGAAACTGGAAATTATGCAAGAGCTCCGACATATATATATACTGCTATAAAGACTTCAGAAGCAAGCTTCGGTTAAGCCCTCGTCATATAAAAATGAATTCTGTTATAAAGGGGAAAAAATGGCAGGCGATACTGGTATGTGTTGGTTGGAAGTCATAGGTAATGGTGGGTTAACTGAGGAGCTCACAAGCTGTACCCGGCACCATAATTCTCCACAGAGAAAATTGCTACAAAAGCCTATAGTTCACTTGCCTTGCTAGGTCCTACTTTCTTCACCCCAACTACATTTTCCCACAGCTATACTCTAAATGCATCATATTATGAAGGCATGAGACAGAGCTTAAATGGAGAAACATGGTCGGTTCATAGAGTGGACCCCAACTTGTCTGGAACAAAGGTGTAGTTGCTGTATACTCTAAACATATTCTTGCTGGAGACCTATAATATCCCTATTTTCATGAACCTCCATAACTCATAATACTTGGACATCTTGCATTCTTCATGTTCCTGTTCATGGAAACTATGCTTTTCGTGGTTGAACTTAGCCAGTTTGCTTGTTGGAGTTAAATTTTGTGCAAACTATACCCTAATAATCCCTATAAAACGCTGGACACGAAATAGGCAGCTTGACCTTTTAGGTTTTGACATCAAATTCAAATGCAGTCCAAGCTGCATTGAGTTGATTTTCTAATTTCAGGAATCGGGAGTATTGCAATTCGGAGAGAAAATGTCTTGAAATCTTCTCCTATTCGATTGTTAAGAAAGTGTCTGAAATCTTTATGCTACTGGACACAGGATAAATTAATTTTATTTTAGCAAGAATCCTTGAAAAAATTAACTAAAAGCACACTTGGTTGTTGAACAAGCCTCTTAATCTAAATCAAATACTACTTCAAATTTACAATATAAAACCTATACAACATCAATCTTAGTAAAGTTGCAGCTGTATCCTCTCTTTGATTAGACTCCTTACCTTGGACGTGGTAGGAAAATCATTTAGAACAATAAGAAAAGCACTGACGCTAATCACTATGTAGCCTACTGATAATTGAAAAGCTAAAGCAGAAGTCCTTGGTAAAGGTTTTGAAAATAAATCCCAGGGATTTCAGTACAATATACACGATCAATCAATCAACTATTCCTTACAACAACAACATACCAATGAAATCTCACAAGTGGGGCACTGTTTCCTACACAACCTTACTTCTACCTTGTGAAGGTAGAGAGGTTGTTTCCGATAACCTTTGGCTCAAAGAAAGCATAGCCAAAACGGGTAAGAGAGAAATACAGTAAAAGAAAATCACATTGAAAATATTGGAGACAAGACAGATAAACGATAACCGAAGCAAGGGAAACAACAACTAATAATAAAATTGAAGGAGAAAAATAGTGGTAATACTTATAAGGAGAACTAGAAAATGCATGACTTCCTAGTCACCTTAACCTTCTACCTTGATCTTTGACATTCATATCTTCTTATCTAGGATTATATCCTCGATAAGCTACACTTTTGTGTCATGTTTTGTTATCACCTCTCCCCAATACTTACCTCTACCTGTACTCAGACCCACCATAGTCCCATAAAAAGTTCAAGTCTGCTATATGAATCCGCTATAATTGTTCCGTTCTATGAACCCAAATTATTGCTAATACTATTATATAACATTAATAATCATTTTTATCTGAACCCCAATTATTCAGATACTACTCTGCAGATGAATATGCTGTCTTTTCAACTAGTGTATTCTCTGAGTTTCACACTGATCACTGCATACATAACAGGCAGATATTACAAAAGTAATTACCAAAACCACCAAGTTAAGAACTTCACCATCAAACCAAACAAGAAAGCACAAATCTTTACAACAACACACCCATTGAAATCCCAAATGTGAGGTGTGTAGGCACACCTTACCCCACCTCATGGAGGAGCTCAAGTAACGCATATCAAAGAACAGATCTTTATTACCTGAAAATCTATAGCAGGAAAATTCCGAGCAAGAGAACGAGCCATCCGTTCAGCAGTTTCATGACCATTAACTCTAGAGACTCTGACAACCCACCATTGAGGACCCAATTTAGCAAGGTTATCAAGATTAAGCTCTTCAGTCCAAGACTTATATTGCTTCTTACGTTTCTTAATAAACTTTTCTTCTACTTCTTCTCTCCAATTGTAACCTGTCTTGCTCTCTCTTCTCTCATTTCTCAATTGCCTTCTCTCTTTAGCAGTTAGCAGATTATCTTTAGGTGACTCCACAGTTGCATAAACCCTTAAAAGTGTTTTCTGGGGTTTCGGAAAAATTGAGGTTGGTGATGATGTTGGTGATGATTTGGGAAGAAATGGAGGAGCATGACTCCATGAAAGAATAGCTTGGTTCATCTTCTTCAAGAAAACGTCTGAAACTTTCTTGTGGTTGTTAAATGGTAACAAACATATCCGGTTTTATTCACTGGACCGGGTTAATGGGCTATTCCGGTCCATTGGTAATGGCCCAATCCCCACTATTGGTTTGTAAATATTAGAAAGAATTAACCTAAATAGTTCACTGATTGTAGGCCAACGTTCACATAAAATTTGGAAGAATTAATCTAAATAGTCGTTCATGGAACAAGAAAGATAGTGATTATATGATATTTGTATAATTTATATGTAATATATCAGCTATCAAAAAAGTAAACAATAAATTTGTCTAACTATTTGTATGAGAATCTCTAAAATTTGTAAATCATCGAGTTTAGATCAATGAATGATACACATGAACATGGTGTAGGTGATGCGTCAAAATTATGTAACACTTTTAATATTTTTTTAATAAAAGATTATACTATATTTAATGTGCTTTTATGTGATATTGATTAGATTTTGTGTCTATAAGTAGAAAAATGAATCACGAGTGCAAAAATAAAAAATGGAGTTGAAAATGACAAAGTAGTGATTCATGAAAGAAAATAATTGAACCTAGCATTCTATCACTTGTGAAAAGGGATCTACAAAAACACATTGATTTTTGAATTACAACTTGCATCATGATTGATGAAATCAATGATGAATTTTACAATAAATCGTCAAAGGAGTTTTTGTAGATAAACAATGAGTAGTTCAACTTGGCAAAGGCATTTGACAGGTCGTGAAATTAGTTCATGAATTATTCTCTCACTCTTTGATCATCGTTCACAATTTAGCAAATTGACTTTCAAGATCACGATTCAAATAATGATTCGTCAAATATTTTTATACATCGTTGAATTGCGCGAATACCCTTAGAGACTTGACTCTAAGATGAAAAACATGATCAACTATTAAAATTTATGAATTATTGACCAAAATAATAGTCCACAAAATATTATCACGATCTAAAATTCTCTATTATATTTAGAACAGGATTGATGTTTATATATATACTAATTTATGAATCAATGGGTCAATCCCTAGTTTGAAAGTGCAAGTGTTTACAAATCTAATAAATGACACAAAGAATATAAAATGGTCATACATGATTTGTAAATCATGTAAAACTATGGTATATTTACAATATATTACTAGGAACTAAATAATCTCAAGTGATAATTAGTTTTTTGAGTTATTTGTATAAAATATTTACGACTTTTAAATATATTTTTTATTCATTATCTAGATATATCATATTTAAAAACATTTACTATTTGTAGGAATTACACTTTATATTAAAAATAAATTATATATAAATATATATGTATTATCAATATATTAAAATGTATTATAGTAAAAAAATAAATTATGTATGTAATATAGATGTATTTTTTACATGCATTATGTATTAAACATAAATTTATTTTTTCATGATATAACCATGTTCATTTTCTAGAAATCAAAGTTAATCAAGATTTATAATTCAACAAATTAAAGAAAGTCAAAAACTAATTTTCTCTCAGTTTTATCCAGACTTTTCATGAATAAGATATTTTGAAAAATCTATCTGTTATTGTTCTACTTAAATTCAAAACACTTCAACATGAAAAATGAAAAATATTAATATTTTCAGCAATGGGTGATAATGAAAAGTCAAAGATTTATTTTTTCAAATTAACCAGATTCATTTCCTAAAAATTTAAATCAATCAATACTTATTTACTTGAATTAAAGATAATAAAATGCTATTTTCCTCTCAATTTTATGTAATTTTTTCATAAATAAAATATTTTTAAAAAATATCTCATAATCTATCTATCTATAATATATTAAAAGCGAAGATTCTTACAAATATTATTTGAAATTCTTTAGTTTTGGATTAGAAATTCTTTATATATAGAATTTACTTTTGATTTAGGACTATTACAACTAAATAATTAACTACAATTTTAACTATCAAATATTTTTGTTAATGAAAATATGCAATATAACAAAATTAAAAGGAAAAAAATCAGTAAAATTATGTTGGAAAAATTAAACTACTCCTTTTATATTTAGGAATCTTTAATATTAAATTTTAGTCAGTTAATTATTTAACTCTATATTATTACTTTATGTATTAAAAATTATTAACATATCCATATTACAAGCAATTGAATTGATTTTCTCATTTTTACCATTTCATAATAGATTAAATTATTGCATCAAACTAATAATATTTATTTAATTTTATTAACATGAATATTTTATTTATTTAATGATAAAT
>JAOTQR010000109.1:5592531-5625307 GCA_025774065.1 Solanum ossicruentum | reverse complement strand
CCTCTCTAACTCTAAATCTCTCAAATCTTGTGTTGTATTGTTGATATAAAATGAAGATGAATTACTCCTTTATATAGAAGTAATTCACCTACAAATTTTGACAATGTAGGAAGGTTGGTGGCCAACAAAATTGACAATGGAAGAGTAGCTGCCAATGTTGAAAATGAGAGGCTGCTGGCTGCCAAGTTTGAACAAGATATGAGTTGCCATATTTGAAGAAGACTTGGGCCAAATTTTCAACAGACTATTTGTCTGTTGATCAATTGTATAATATTTTAGTATATCTCATTCTAGGTTAATCTTCTTGAAAATGTTTATTGTGATATTGAATTGATTTTCTCCTTTCCTATTTGTTTGTGTGAAAAGTTATTTTTTAGGGAGTTTATTAAATTGCTCACTATTTACTATTTTTTAAAATTCTCATTTTTGCATATTGATTATTGTACATTGTCCCTAGCATATATTTTACTGTTTGTATACTACTATACCTCTTGATCTTTTGTAGTTTATTGAGTTATTAGTTCTTATCCTAGTGCAGTTGAGGTCTAATGGTGGATTAGAGTCATGTCGTCGGTTAAGGTCGGAGGCAAGGGGTAATAATGGTAAGAGGGACACAAACTTACTTAGATTGGGAGTAGGATCATGGAATATAGAATCATTTATAGGGAAGTCCATAAAGTTAGTTAAGAGTCTTTAAGAGTAGATAAATTAATATAGTATGTGTTCAGGAGATCAGATGGGTAGGTACCAAAGCTCGGTTTGTAGACAAATTTAAATTATAATACTCTAGTGGCTCTAAGGATAGAAATGGAGTAGGTATCCTAGTAGGGAGTATGTAGCTGAGGTAAGGAGAATTAATGATAGGACAATGTTTATTAAACTTATGATCGGTTGTCATATAGTGAATATAGTTAGTGCCTATTGTTAAATTTAAAAAAATGTCGTTTGATTTTTCAAAAATATAATTTAATGCTTAATTAATTTAAGTATAAATCAAATTTTCAAAATTTAAAGAGTCGCCACCTAATTTTAAGAAAAATTAGGAAATCAATAAAACATTTAAAAAGATTTAACAGAAAAAATCTTTTTAAAATGCCAAAGAAAGGGTAAGGGTTCGAGTTCAATTTCCAGTTTTGAGAAGAAATTAGTCACTTAAAATGACTGCTAACGTATAGTTGACCGACGATTAGGAGTTTTGACTAACTTTGAAAGATGTTGACTAAATTTGAAAAGACTGACTAAATTTGAAAGAACTTGACTATGTCTTGAAAAATTAACTAAATTTTGAAAGAGTTAACTATTTTTGAAAATTAACTAACACTTTAGATCCAAAATTTGATCAAAATAATTGCATAATTAATTCCAACACTAAGAAAAACACTAATGATGGGAATTGACATAAATGGAGGGAATATTGGGGAAATAATTAGATTAAAAACAAATAATAATACAAATAAATGTTAGAGTTAATAAACAAAATAACAAGATAGACATAGTAAAATAATGAGAAAGAGAACAAAATACTACAGTACTGGGCTTTGCACCCCCAATTCTCAAAACGTGTCCTAATTCTAAATGCTTTGGGCCTGCCAGACCCTCAAAATTCCTGTCCAGCTGTTGCTACGGAAAGATGGGCTTTGGCCCCTATCCTGCCTTTGTACACCTTAGGGGTATATTTCCTGTATATCAAGCATATACTCTTGTATACAGCTTGTTAGCCAGCTCCTATAACCTGTATTTCAGCCTCCAAGACCTGTAGCGCTTCCGAATATTGAATTCAAGACCTGTGACAGCCTATTACGACTCGAGAAGGAGAGCACTTGGGCCTCCACGGCCCATCAAATGCAAAGGAAAGGGATCCAAATAAATCCAGATCGACGTTCATGCAAAGAAAAAAAAATAAGGATTAGGGCTAACGCGAAACAACCACAATAATAATTAAAAATTAGAAATAGCAAAATGTCAATCAAAGATTATTAGTATACACAACTACACACTATTAAGTTTTAGCACATAAAAATATTACTAAGTGATGAGATGATACTATAACTAAGAGAACAGAAACTAAACATATCCATAACAGAATAGTCTTTGGTTCATTAAACCAACGAATACCTTACTGTATTGCTATTAAGACAAAAATGAATCAGCAACTGTTTTTAAAATAAAATAGTAAAATAATCATCTACTCATATTTTAAGGCAAAAGGGCAATATCTCCTTACATAAAGCATGGTGCAGCAAATAGGAACAAATGTGTTGAAATCTATCCCAAGTTAATTCAAACTTGGATATAAAATTCAATTCAAATTTGGCTATCAAATTCAATTCAAATTTGGATACCAAATTCAATTCAAACTTGGCTATCAAATTCAATTCAAACTTGGATATCAAATTCAATTCAAACTTGGCTACCAAATTCAACAATGGTAGGCAAGGTTTTGCCTATAAAAGAAGCTCTTCAGCTCCTTCATTTATTCATCCAGATCAAGAGAAAAAAATATGTAGAGAGAATTCTGTGAGATACACATTGTGTATTTTGTGAGTGTTGTAATACTCCTTTTATATCACTGAGTGATACACAAAAATTATATCCTCGTAGTGTTTAGACCCAATGAGGTTTTGTTGTACACTTCTCCATTATAGTAATATTTTCCTTGTCGTCGTTCGTGGATGTAGCCTATTTTTGGGTGAACCACGTTAAATCTATGTCTTCATTTATTACCTTACCCAATTTATTATACTTTTCAATATCAATCTCGATCCTTATCACGCTTTCGCTATCGCCCCATATTCCCTAACAAAATGTCATCATCAAGATTATCAAAGTAAAAGAGGAAATCTGACCTTTTGAAATCAAGGAAAATAAAGGGCTCATAGGAGCGAAAATCCAGTTTGAAACGACCATACATAACAGATTCGAAGACTTGTCACATATGAGAATCAAAACCAAAGCATGTAATGAACTTGAACTAAATAAGATAAGGAAATCATGTTTAACAGACTACACAATGAGAACTCCCAGTATCCACATCTGGACATATACTTTAGGAAAACAAATTTTCAATTCTCTTAGAAAAGCTGATAGTTTGCTCCAAGTAAAGAACACAAAACAATAAAATATGACTGGTTTGAGTAAATCTTACAATAAGATCAGTGACAACGTGGGAAGTACAGAACACAGGAATGAACTCGAATTCAATGAAATTACAGACACCACTTTGAATTCTAGAAGAAATAAAGACACATATCCATACATAGAAAATTATAAGGGGACCCAATAAGGAAACAAAACAGTCAGTAGACACTTAAAGAAAATCTAAGGAAAAAAACAGGGTACACACAATACATATCATTAAGCTCAACATTAGGTATAGAATATAGGAAACAACCTCAAATTTCAAGCGATTGTTCACTAAACAGAACAAGGGAGCAGACATATAAAACTCAAAATGGAGTAATAGTGGTTTGAACAAGTCACATACTTATTCAAGATTGAAAACAGATGCAAGTAAAATTGTTGGAGCATTGAGTTTTAACTCAACTAGAATGAAGTCATCAAGATACCACCAGACATACAATTCAGTAAATAGAGATTTAGACTTAGAATGTCACATAATCGGCATTTTAACTCAGCAACCAAGCAGCCAGTGATAGAATTCACACTAAAACCCATAGACAATCCATTAAAGCAGATACAACTTAGAAAGAAAATAGAACAGGTCAACCAGAACAGCAACTTAAGACCTTGAAGTTTGGAAACAATAGATGGAAGAGAGGAAATACCGATGGTTCAAGACCTTGAGCCTGATTTCAATTCATCTACTGTAAAATAGAATCTCAGGAAGAAATCAAGGTAAACAGACTCAAACCATCAGTACAAGTCAGAAACAGAGAAGAAAATGGCTAGAACCAGCCTTAAACAGGAAAGAAACTGCAAACCATATCATTTTCATCAAGAACTTAAACCAGCATCAAAGATATGATTGCTAGAGTTTGAAACCAAAAATGAGAACGACCATTTGAGACGCTGATTAAATGGAAAAGCTTGTGAGTATATATGCACACTATGTTGTAATGTATGTATATGCATGTAAAGTATGCTGAAAAATAGTGGGTTTGGGCCGGGTTTAGGGATCTTGGGGTTGGGTTTTGCTGATTTGGGCCAAATTTAGTCCAAAATGGACCAATACTGATCTGAAAATAAGAAAGGGAATTAGATTTAAAAATCAGCCAAAGTAATTGCAATCTTAGCCGATTAAATGTAATCAAATCGAATTCAATCGAATAATTTGACTATAAGATAAATTAATATAAATTAATTTAAGAGCTTTCAATATTACCAACGTTAAATAATTAAATTAATTATGAAATAATAACCCTTAAAATAAAAATAAAATTTATGTGAGAAAATATTTTTTGTATTTTTTGAAAGTCAATTATTTCAAATTATCAAAATTAAAAGCTCAATAATTAATTAATATTGTAGAGGGTAAAAACTTGGATGTCAACACCTATGCGCCTCAAGTAGGCCTAAATGAGAAAGTCAAAAAGCTCTTTTGGGTGGACTTACATGAGGTTGTGAGAGGTATACTAAATACAGGAAAAATCTTCATTAAGGGAGATTTTAATAGGAATACCGGTGCAACCTCTAGTGGTTATGTCGATGTTCATGGTGGTTTTGATTTTTGGGAGAGGAATGGAGGCGGGACATCTCTCGTGAATTTTTGCTAAAGCCTTTGAGTTGGTTATTGCTAACTCATGTATTCCGAAGAGGAAAAATCACTTGATTATCTTTCTCAGTACGGTACTAAGACTCGTATTGATTACTTACTCCTCCTAAAGGGTGATAGAAGCCTTTGTAAGAATTGCAAGGTTATTCCGAGTGAAAATATTTTCACTTAATATAGGCTTCTAGAGATGGATTTATAGATTAAGAGAGATAAAAGGAAGAAAGTTATTTACGCCCAACCGAGGATTAGATGGAAAGGTCTGCCCCCTGCCTTTTCTCGGAATATGAGGCAGAAGTTGAGTAGATTGAGCGCTTGGAATAGTAGTGGAGATGTGAATATCATATGGGATATTATTGCAGGTTGCATTAGAAAAATAACTATCAATTTACTAGGGGTAATGAGAGGGTCATTTGGTAGACGTCAAGGTGATTGGCAGTGAAATTGATATGTTCAAGGCAAAGTGAAAGCTAAGAAGATTGTTATACAAAGTGGTTGGAGTGCATCAATGAGATAAAAAAATGAAGGCTTAAGCGGTCATGAGTGCCAAGACAACAACGTTTGAATGCTTGTATGTTGAACTGGATGAAAAAGATGGGGAGAAAAGATTGATTAGGCTAGCGAAAGAGAGAGACAAGCTCTCGACTTGGACCAAAGGAAGTGCATCAAGAATGAGGAGTGTGAGGTGTTGGTAGGTGAAACTTCTATTAAGTAAAGGTGGCAAACTTACTTTCATAAACTCTTAAATGAAAAAAGAGACAAAGATATTGACCTGGGTGATTTGACACACTCCGATTATCATCGAGATTTTAGTTACTGTATGTGTTTCTGAGCTGAGGAGGTTGGACGTGTTATTAGTACGATGAACAGAGGGAGAGTGATAGAACCCAATGAGATTACAATGAATTTTTAGAAGAGCACGATCGATGATGGTATAGAGTGGTTGACTAAGTTGTTTAATGCTATTTTAAAGATGACTAAGATGCCCGATGAATGAACGAGTATAATGATCTCATTATACAAGAACAAGGGTGATATTCAGAACTCTAACAATTACAGGGGTATCAAGGTGTTAAGCCACACTATGAAGGTGTGGGAGAGAGTGGTGAAGATAAGGGTGAGGAAATGAGTGTATATATCTGAGAATCAGCTCGGATTCATGCTAAAGCGGTTGACTACTGAAGCAATTCATCTTGTACAGAGACTAGTAAAGAAATATAGAAAAAGAAAGAGGGACCTTCATATGGTGTTCATTGATCTTGAGAAGGCATAAGACAAAGTTTCGATGAATGGCCAATGGAAGATGCGAAAGGTGTTCCAATAGTCTATATTAGGGTAATAAAGGATATGTATGATGAAGCCAAAATTTGAGTAAGAACGGTGGAAGGAGACTCAAAGTATTTTCCTATTGAAATCAAACTTCATCAAGGATTTGTACTGAGTCCTTTTCTTTTTGCCTTAGTAATGGTTGAGCTAACACTATTTATTTAGTAGGAGGTTTCATGGTGTATGCTATTTGCAGAAGACATAGTATTAATTGATGAGAATCATGGTAAAGTTAGTGATAGCTTGAAGGTTTGGAGACATAATTTGGAATTCAAAGGGTTCAAACTGAGCAAGACCAAAATAAAATACTTGGAGTGTGAATTCAGTACTAGTATTGCGAGGAATGAAGCAGTCAATAAAGTGAGGCTTTCCACTTAATCTATTCCTAAGAGAGATGACTTTAAATATCTGGGTCTATCATCCAGAGCAGTGCAATATCGACAATGATGTCACACATCGTATTGAAGCAACATGGATGAAATGGAAAATTGGCTTTGGAGTATTATTGATAAGAAGATACCCCTTAAACCTAAAGGTAAGTTTTACAGAATGATAGTTAGATCGTCTTTGCTATATGGGGTGGAGTGTTGGCCAATTAAAAGCTCACATGTTCAAAAGATGCAGGTTGCTGAGATGAGGATGTGTGAGATAGACGTGTGAACATACCTGAGGGAATAAGATTTGAAATGAGACCATTCAGGGGAAGTTAGGAATGGTCTTTGTGTCAGAAAAAATAAGAGAAGCGAGACTCAGATGATTTGGGCATGTACAGAGAAGAAGTGTTGATACTTTTGTTAGGGGAATGGTCTTTGTGTCAGAAAAAATAAGAGAAGCGAGACTCAGATGATTTGGGCATGTACAGAGAAGAAGTGTTGATACTTTTGTTAGGAGGTGCGAGAAGTTAGATTTAAAGTTAAGTAGAGGGGTAGAGGTAGATCGAAAAAGTATTGGGGGAGGTGATTAGATAGGATATGGTGTAGCTTCATATCACTAAGAACATGACCTTAAATAGAAAGAAGTGGAGGTTACATATTAGGATAGAATATTAGACGGCTAGTAGGAGAATGATGATGTTTAGCCTTGTGATATAGTAGATTAGTAAAATAGTCGTGTCTTTATATATTGTATTGTTGTTGTCTGTCATTCATTTTGTTACTTTTATTGTTTGTACAAATTATCATTTGCGTTTCATTCTAATCATTTGGTTTCATATCTAGTATTTTTTGATTTTGGAGATGATAATTTTTAGATGAGGATCTTTTGGAAACAACTTCACTACATCATAGGTTTGTGTACATTATATCTTCCCAAGACCTACTTGTGGGGATTTTACTAGGTATTGTTTTATTTAGTAATGAGTGATAATGCAAAAAGTCAAAGGTATTTAAGTTTTTTTTTTAATTAAAGATAATCATATACTGATTTTCTCTCAATTTTATACAAACTTTTCATAAATATGATATTTTTTAAAACCATTTTTTCATTCTATAATTTCAAAACGCCACTATAGAAAAAAAAAAAAGGAAGAAAAATGTTAATATTTTTAGTAATGGGTGATAATACAAAGTCAAGATTTATTTCTCTGAATTATTCATGTTCATTCCCAAAAAATTAAATTTATTGTACTTTATTTGAATTAAAGATAGTCAAACTAAAATTACTTGAATTAAATTACCTTTACTAAATAGACTTTGTTATCTACCTATATATACACATAGAATTTTCCCCGTTGGTACAAAAAAACTCCTTCATTTCTTCTTTAAATTCTTCTTCTTTTTTTCTTATCCTAAATAATCAATTAGTGCAAATTTTAATCTTTCAATCAAAAGTGTATGTGTTTGAAAGTAATTTTGTATCATTAGAGGGCTATCAACTGTAAGAATTTGCATCTGTATCAAGCCGAATCAATTTTATAAAGTAAAACACTTAAATTGACATAACGTACACTATTTTTCTTAAAAGCTTGTTCTCCACATTCTCTCTCTTGATGTAGCAACAAATTTCTCGGCAAACTTGTCCCTCTCTATTTTTTCTGACGAATTCACCTAACTCGATGTCGACGACTCCATTTATGTTGAAAAACTTAATAATTCTTTGATTTTTTTGATTTCATAACAATCTTCTCTATCAAGTTTTCCATCATAGAGGGAAAATTTCTTTCTTTACCAGTTTTCTTTTCAGAAAAGCTTCTGTGGTCTTCTTTTCTAGATTTTATCGCCGTACCCGATTCGATGATCCTCTACTTTTTTTGGCAACATCCCAAATTAGGCCGTCGACCTACAGTTCTCCAGCGAGTCTGGCGAGCAATACGTCCACGTAAGGGTGCACGTAGAATACCAAAGGGAGTTATTCATGTTCAAGCAAGTTTCAATAATACCACTGTCATTGTTACAGATGTACGGGGTCGAGTAGTTTTTTCCAACAGCGACAAGAATCAGTGAAGTCTCCTAATTCATACTATCTAGGATTTGAATTTTTGAATTTCGTATTTGGGGAATCTATTGAGTTGGTGGCTCACTGAAATTTGAGAAGAAGAGTTTCTCTTTGAAAGTATTTTCCGGCGACCTTTAGTTTTCAGTCAGATTCTTCACGATACGAACATTATTCAGGTGATATCTTTCATTTTTCTCAGTTTATATATATATATTTCTTGATCCCTTTTTGTATTTTTTTTTTTACCATTTCTTGTTTCCTTGTTCAATTTTTACATATTTCTTGCCTTTTACATATTTCTTGCTTGTTACATAATATCTTGCAATAATTCTCTTTCTTGCATATTGCATATTACGTATTTCTTGCTTGTTACATATTGTTTTTTGTCTTAATTTCTTTTTATATTTTATAGGATTATAAGATGAGTTAATTGATTATTATAAGTTATGGTTTAGAGTTTTATTGTTTTGTATTGTTGGGTTGTTGTCTTTGTGAGATTGTTTACTTTTTATCCTTTATATTTTGTTGAATTAGCAGTTCTTAGTATAATTTAGTGGAGTTGTTGGGTTGTTGTCTTTGTGAGATTATTTACTCTTTATTCTTTATATTTTGTTGAATCAGCAGTTCTTAGTATAGTTTAGTTGTGTTGGTGTTTGATAGTGGTTAGGGTCATATAGTCAATTGGGGTCGAAGGCTAGGAGTAGTAGTGGAAAGAGATTAACAGACTTACTTAGACTGAAAGTATGGACGTGAAACATAGGATCACTTATATAAAAGGAGACAAATTAATATAGTGTGTGTTCAAGAGATCATATAGGTAGGTACTAAAGCTCGAGATATAAATTTAAATTATGGTCGAGTGACTCTAGGGATAGAAATATAGAAGGTATCCTAATAAGTGAGGACCTTAGAGAGTATGTGGTTGAGGTCAGGAGTATTAATGATAGGATTATGTCTATTAAACTTATAGTCGGTAGTCATACTATGAATATAGTTACTGCATATATGCCCCAAATGGGTTTAGATGAGGAAGTCAAAAAACTCTTTTCGGAAGATTTGGAGGAGGCCGTGAGAGGTATACCTGACACTGAAAAGATCTTCATTGGGGGAGATTTTAATGGGCATATCAATGCTACTTTTAGTGGTATTAACAATGTCCATGGAGGCTTTGGTTTGGGAGAGAGAAATGGTGGTGGAATGTCTCTCTTGGAATTTGCTAAAGCCGTTGAGTTGGTTATTGCTAACTCATACTTCTCGAAGAGAGAAAATCGCTTTGTTACCTTCCGTAGTATGGTAGCTAAGACCCAAATTGATGACTTACTCCTCCGGAAGGATGGTAGGAGTCTTTATAAGAATTTTAAGGTAATTCTAAGTGAAAATATTTTCACTCAACATACGCTTCTAGTAATGGACTTAGAGATTAAAAGGAGTAAAAGGAAGAAGGTTATTTATGCCCAAAAGTGGATTAGATGGGGTGGCCTGACTCCTTCTCTTTCTCGAAAAATGAGGGATAAGTTGAGTAATTTGGGGGCTTGGAATAGTAGTGGAGATATGAACACTATGTGGGATACCACGGCTGATTGTATTAGAAAAATAGCCACTGAGGTACTAGTAGTTTCAAGAAGGACCTTTGGTGGACATCAAGGTGATTGCTGGTGGAGTAGAGTAGTTTAAGACAAAGCAAAAGTTAAAAAGATTGCCTATACAAACTAGTTGAAATATAGAGATGAGAATGAAAAACAAAGGTTTATGGATATTTATAAGACGACAGTGACGAGTGCTAAGACAAGAACATTTAAGCGCTTGTATGTTGAGTTAGGTGAAAAAGGTAGGAACAAGAGGTTGTATAGGCTTGCGAGGGGGAGAGAGAGAGAGAGAGAGAGAGAGAGAGAGAGAGAGAGAAGTTTGCAATTTGGACTAAGTGTAGTGCATTAAGGATGAGAAGGGGGAGGTGTTCGTGGATGAGACTTCCATTAAGTTAAAGTGGCAAGTTTACTTTCATAAACTCTTAAACGAAAAAAGGAATAGAGGTACTAAGTTGGTGATTTGCGCACTTCGATAGTCTTCGAGATTTTGATTATTGAAGGCATTTCAGAGCTAAGAAAGTTAGACGTATTACTAGTAGGATGAACAGAGGGAGAACAATCGGACCTGATGAGATTTCAATGGATTTTTAGAAGAGCATGGTCAAGGATGGTATTGAGTGGTTGACTAAGTTGTTTAATGCTATTATAAAGATTGCTAAAATGCCCGATGAATAGAGTAGGAGTACAATGGTTTCATTGTACAATAATAAGGGTGATATTCAAAACTATACCAATTACAGAGGATCAAGTTGTTAAATCACACTATGAAGGTCTGGAGAGAGTGGTGGAGATGAGAGTGAGAAATAGTATCTATTTTAGAGAATTAGTTCAGATTTATGCCGGTGCAGTTGACTACTGAATCAATCCATCTTATTCGATAGTGGAGAATTATAGGAAAAAAAAGAGGGACCTTCATATGATATTCATTGACCTTGACAAGACATATGACAAAGTTTCGAAAGATGTACTATGGAGATGTCTAGAGGCAAAAAGTATTCCAATTGTGTATATTAGGGTGATGAAAGACATATATAGTGGAGCCAAAATTCGGATAAGAACGATAAGAGGGGACTTAGTGTATTTTCCTGTTAAGATAAGACTTAATCAAGGATCTGTGCCGAGCCCTTTTCTTTTTGCCTTAATAATGGATAGGCTGACACTGTCTATTTAGGAGGAGGTTCCGTGGTGTATACTATTTGCGGATTACATAGTATTAATTAATGAGACTCGGGATAAAGTTAATGATAGATTGGTGGTTTGGAGACATAGTTTGGAATTCAAAGGGTTCAAACTGAGCATGACTAAAATAGAATACTTGGAATACAAATTTAGTGTTGCAACGGATGAATCATACATTGAAGTGAGGCTTGTCACCTAATCTATTCCCAAGAGAGATGACTTACATATCTTGAGTTCATCATCCAAGGTAGTAGCAATATCGACGATGATGCCACACATCGTATTGAAACAACATGAACGAAATAGGGACTTTCCTCTAGAGTATTGTATGGTAAGAAGATACCCTCTAAAATTAAAGGTAAGTTTTATAGAATGGTAGTTAGACCTTTGCTATATGGGATGGAGTCTTGGCTAATTAAAAACTCACATGTTCAGAAGATGCAAGTTGCTGAGATGAAAATATTAAGATGAATGTATAGACATACCAAGGGAGATGAAATTAGGAATGAAACCATTCAGAGGAAGTTAGGGATGACCTTTGTGGTAGACAAAATGAGATAAGCGAGGCTGCGATGGTTTAAGCATGACGCCCTTGTTAGGAGATGCAAGCAGATGGATTTAGGGATTGTGCGAAGGGGTAGACTTAGAACGAAAAAGTATTTGGGGGAGGTGATTAGACATGATATTGCACAACTTCATATTATCAAGGACATGATCTTTGATAAAAAAGAGTGGATGTCGCGTATTAGGATAGCAGGTTAGACGCCTTGTAGGGGTATGATGATGTCTAGCCTTGTCATATAGTAAGTTAGTAGAGCTAGTTGTGTCTTTATATATTGTATTTTTATTTTCTGTCATTCATTGTATTACTTTTATTATCTGTACAAATTATCATTTGCTTTCCAATCTCGTCGTTTGGTTTCATATTTAGCATTTTCTGATTTTGAAGATAATATTTTTTAGATGAGGACCTTTCCAAAATAATCTCTTTACCAACTTTACCAACATCTCTTTACCTCTACTATGAACAAATACCAAACGAACAAATGCAACTTATGTTTTGCATTCTTTTACAGCATCTAGCCCTACCCGTAGTAAACCCCTTGCGAAGAGTTGGAAAAACTCTTTTAGATCCGACTACGAGATACAGTCTATTTATGCTTCAACATTCTTCTGTATAAAAGCCCATCATGTAATGAACTTCCAAAATAACAAATTTTTCAATGCTCCTCTGTTCTACTCAATCGTGCAACAACTTCTCGTGTTGTTTATGCTTATGTAATTTGTAATTTTAGTTAATGGCATTCACACATCAATATTGACACTTTGTTCCGCATGATTTGACACTTTGAATTGTGAATTCTGGTGCATTTATTTTCATCTTTGCTGCACTCATTGATGCCCTTTTTAAGTTAAAAAAGTCAGGTGCATTTGGCACATAAATTGGGGTTGAAAGAACCTGTGCTACGCACGTAAATTCAAAACCTCTCTATAGAAAAAAGAAAAAAATATTAATATTTTTATTAATGGGTGATAATACAAAATCAAAGATTTATTTATCTAAATTATTCATGATCATTCTCCAAAAATTAAATTTATTTTATTTTTTTCGAATTAAAGATAGTCAAAGTATAACTATCTGAATTAAATGACCTTTACTAAATAGACTTTGTTATCTACCTATATATACACATAGTAATTTCCTTCATTGGTATAAAAAAATTCCTTCTTCTCTTCTTCAAAATTCTTTGTCATCTTTTCTTTTTCTTCTGGATAATCGATTAATACAAATTTTAATCTTTCAGTGTGTTGAAAGTGATTGCATAGCATTAGAGGGCTACCGACTCAGTAATTTGCATCCTATCAAGTCGAATCAATTTTGTAAAGTAAGACATTTAAATTGATATAAGGGATATTATTTTTCCTATGCATAAGCTAAGTCATACATTTTGATTTCAAGAAAAAGCGTGACACTTAAATTGATGAAGATATGCTTTTTTTTTTAAAAAAAAATAATTTAAGCTACACCATAAAAAATGATTATAATTATTTTCCAAAATAAAAGTAAGATTTAAATTGATATGAAGGAAATATTATTTTTCTTTAGAGATAATTATCTTCTTACGTTTATTTTATAAAATATTTATTATTTTTAAACATAATTTTTATTTATTATCTAGATATATCATATTTAAAAGATATTTATTATGGTGAATTTTATATTTAAATATTTAGTACTTTTCTTCTTAAATTTTTTGAATACTCCCGCGCAACATTCATCATTTTTACGCTTTCTTCATCTTGTTCCCTCTTTTTTGGTTTTAACCTTTCCCTCCATATTCTCAGCTCTTACAAATATCAATGCTTTTCTTCCCTCCAAAATCTTCTTACATTTTCCCTCTGTTTTCTCCTTTCAGATGCCCAGACCGAAAATGGGGAGACAAAGCAGATCGCGAAAAACTGAAAACATCGGTAAAGGAAAAGTTACTCCGGTGCAGATTGCATTCATCGTCGATCGGTACCTCTCCGACAATAGTTTCAGTGAAACTCGAACAACTTTCCGATCTGAAGCTTCGCATCTTCTAGCTAAGTCCCCGGTCAATGAGGTAGCTATTGATTGGCGTTTTGTTGGTTTGTTTAAGTTAGGATTTTTTCAGTTTGTATATCTAGATGTTTTGACAAATTTGGAGTGGTTTAGTATGATGTATGATTGATGAATTGGTGTTATATTAGTTATGGAGATGGATTTAGGGTTTGAAATTAGTAGGTGCAAATGTGTAATGTATGTCGATATTTTTCATTTTTTTGGATAAAACTTCGGAGTATTTTGTACTTTGTAGTGTTTCTAATAGATTTGTGTTAGAATTTAGGGTTTGTATTCCCTGAATGCATAATCTAGTATGTATGTATTTATTCAAGGAAATTGATAAATTATCGGTGTAATTGAGGTTAATTACTATCTTTATCCTTTGGTTTTCTAATATGATTTTTCACTTTGAACACAGAGACTATTTTCTTCAAATACTTGCAATTTTGATGGTCAAATGCCATCTTAGTTCGTTGTATCTTGGATTAATCGTTGTTTTTGTGTGTGATAATGAATAGGCGCCAAGGAGTTTATTGAGTTTAGGAGATATGTTGGATGAATACATAAGTTTGAAAGAACAGAAAGTGTTTGTGGACCAAGAAAAGTGTAGATTGGATCATGAAAAAACACGGGTTCAGAATTTACTAAATGGGATGCAACATGTTATGAATGCTTACAATGCTAGCACGAATCTGACGCCTCCTTCCTCAATTGGTGTTTCTTCTTCAATACCCAAACCAGGTGCTTTGCCAAGTATTGTTAATGGGTCTTCCCCAGTAACCTCAGGTATGCATTCTACTTTTTGTTTGTCTTTTCTAATTTATTTTATTGGTTTATGTCAATGCTTTTTTGTGTAAGTAGCTTTAGGTTGCTCAATGTGTTATTATATGTGATATCATCTTGTTTGGTACACCAAATGTTTAGATGAGCTAGATGTATTCCTTCAAAGTTTTATCGTCAACCCTGTTTGTAGTTTCTCCCCGATGAAATGATAAGCAATTTTAATATGCATACACTGGATTAGCTGCTTTCTGAAGAGCAGTCTTATTTTCACTGTAAAGACATAGGTAGTTCAATTGCAACTCCCAACCCTTTGAATAAACCAATAAGCCAAATTAGCTCAGACACCACTGAAGCTATGCTCATGTATTTTGCTTCTGCTGAGCTCTTTGACTGTATTCTGTTTCTTGAACTTCCATGAAATGAGTGAGTCTTCATGATTCACAACGAATCCTGTCACTGTTATCTCTGTCAGTATACATTCTACTTATTCACTTTTGTGTTGCTCATCAGTACCCCAACGTCTGGTTCCCTTTTGACTTACTTTACAACTATTAAACCTGCTTCCCAATGAGATTGTTATGACTCATGTAATAGGATTTACACCCAACGGAAACAACTTCTTAATCTAATTTGCACCGGTTGATTTAGGAACTTAGAATAGCTGGTCTGGAGCCATTATACTCATTACTATGTATGATAGTAGGTGCTGATGTTATAAAGAAAAGATATATAAAAGTGCAGTTCTATCTGTGGCAGTTACATTCCTAGAGACTAGAGTGAGATTTGCTCCTTCAATAAACCATAATAAGCAAAGAACTTAATATTTTTGCATATTCCTCCTGAATTAGTCTTGAATTTTGTGACTAGTATGCAATGGGATGTACAGTGTTGATTTGTGTGACTAGTATGCATAGTTTTGGCCTTATAGCAACACTATCCTCATTCCTTAAAGGAAAAATCTCCAAAAGTAAGATTGGATTGTAGAGCTGTCACTGATTGCTCATGATCATATTCAAGAAACTGTACATAATCTGTTCATAGAAAGATATACTGTGCTATGTGTTAAATGTCCCTGTCAACCGGTCTATGGATTTTTGCCAGATTTTGGCTGACTACTTTACCATTTACCTGAAGAATTATACCATACTATTATCAGGTTATTATTCTGCGAACACAAGTGCTGCTTTGATGCCAGCATCAACACCTTCAAGCACTGCTCTAGATATCATGAAATTTTCTAATCCTAATTCCATTCCATCAACCTCAAAAAGAAAAGGCTTCAAAGAAGTCTCTACGGCTCCCACAACTGCCAAGAGATCTCGTAAGCACTTGATCACAAACCAGTTGTCACTTCAAGGTAAATCCATTTGAAGTTGGTCTTTTTGTCACTTCATGTCAAATGTCCTTACTATTTTGACATTAGATTCTGGAAACAGCCGCTTTATGTTTTTAAACATAAGGGTTAGGCTGCGTACATCCGACCCCCCTCACCCTGCAATGAGCGGGAGCCTTTTGAGGCACTGGGGTATGTTGTTGTTGTTGTTGTATTTTGACATTAGATGATTGTACTTTCTTGTAGATCCTAGTACAGATGCACAACCAGCCAGTTCTGCTAAACACAACAACATTGTGAACTGTTCTGCAGTTCAATTACCAGATCCTGCAGCTGCATCTGATAAGACACCTGCTCAAGGTTCTAATGTTGCCAAGTCATTGTTCAATCAGCCCATTCAGTCCCCTCCAACTAATTCTTCTGGCCCTAAAACACCGCCAAGAGCATCTTCTTCCCAAACTGACAAATCTATCTCTCCAGTGGAAATTTGTTCCACTGCTACTTCCAGCAAAAATATTACACCATCTCTTGTAACAGAAACGAACTGCACAATCATCTCGTCAGAAACAATTCGAGTGAGCCCTTCCAAACAAATAGTTTACTCCATAGAAAGAAATCATTGCATTTCAACAACTTCACCAGTAAAGACCAACCTGAAGAGGTCTATTAGGCGAGATCAAGTAAAAAGTAGGCTGGACTTTGGTGCCTTGGATAACATCCCATGTAATTCAGAAATGGCATCTGGCCCGGACATGATTTCAACATCCGAATCTGAGAAAGAAGGCGATATTTTTGACTTAGATTTGCCTAATTTAGATGCTTTAGGGGTGGGCTTTAATCTTTCTGAATTACTATATGATTTTGACCTTGCTGGAGAGGGAATTGATCATCCTTGCCAGACAATATTGCATTCTTCCCCAGATTCTTTTTCAGGGTACAGTTACCTGCCTCGTCCAGATCTTTTTTTAAGTTTCCTTGTTCTAATGCAAGTTTAGGTATGGTTTCTGAGTCCCCATCTGATGTTTAATGCACAGGTCACCTGATGAAGCAGGAAACATCAATTCTGATGCAAACCAGATGACTTCTCATATTGCTTCAACAGTTACTAAAGTCATTTCAGAGCAAGACATGAATTTACCAGGTAAAAGGAGATCTTTGACTATGAAAATAGACTGTGGATTGGTTTCATTGAAATTTGTTGAAAGAGTTTTGATTTTTTCACATTGATCATTCAGGTTCAGATTCCCTGACTACTACGAAAACAGTTACCAAATGCATCCAAATTTTAAGCCCAGGTAATTCTTCAACAGTCTTTTTTCTCCTTTTCAATTTGCAAAAAGCACAAACTAAAGATATGATTCCACGCCTTCATCATTTTTGCAGTTAAAAGTAGCAGAAGCTTGAAGGATTAGAAGAACTTTGTGATTGACTTAATACTTGCACAGATGACTATGACAGTTGACTGGATCTATGCAAATGCTCTATGAATTTACCAACTTACTATTACATAAGAAAGGAGGTTCCGCTTCCCCTAATGGTAGCAAAGTGAGCTGAGGAGAGGCAATTCAATATATTAGCTGTCCATTCATCATCAAAAGGGTGTAAGTGCATTGGATTAGGATTTGTCTCCATAGGATTAATAGCTCCAGTCCTAGCCAGAAATAGAATATTGACTATACATAGCTTATGTCTAAGCATATTAGGAATTTGTATAAATATATGACATGAAGAAGCTTATAGCAAATTCAATTATGAGAAATATCCGACTATCTTCAGATAGCATTTATGCAAGGAGCTCTCCTGGTTTATCAGCTTCTTCTATATACATCAGGTTATTGTTATCGTCTACTATTGAAAATGTGAACAGCCATTTTAAGAAAGAGGATGATAGATTTCAGACATGGAAAACCTTTACATTGTTTTATGAATTGAATCGCCACAAAGCTTTTAAAGAACCTGTAATGATTATAGCCACTGGTTCCTAGACTTGTGAAAAACAATTCCTTGAAGAGTATTACAAATTCATGGTCTTTTCTTGCTTACAGAATGATCTGAAAGTAGTCACATCAAGACAAACTTGATTTCCACTTTCACCTTGATTTCTGAATTAAGACAAATACTTCTCCAACTTTTCAACTTCTTCTTTGCTTCCAATGTACAATGGAACTCGTTGATGTATCTGAAAAGTAAGAAACAAAAGAAACACCAAATTAACCGAATGATATATTCGCTTATTGGTTACAGATTTAGCTAAGCTATTGAGTTCTTACCTCTGTTGGTTGGATATCAAGAACTCTTTGGTGACCATCGGATCCTTTGCCACCAGCTTGTTCCACAATGAAGCTCATAGGAGCACACTCGTACAAAAGCCTCAACTTTCCGTTCTTGCTCTTTTTGTCTCTAGGATAACCATAAATGCCACCATATAGAAGAGTTCTGTGGAAGTCACCAACCAAACTACCAATATACCTTGCAGAGTAAGGCTTGCCACTAGGGCCAGGATCCTTCAAGTCATCAATGTATTTCTTCAATTTGTCATCCCAAAGCTGGTAGTTTCCTTCATTGAATGAATAGATCTTTCCAGACTTTGGTATTTGGACATTTTCTTGGGTCAGAACGAATTCTCCATACATTGGGTCCAAGTTAAAGGAAAAAACGCCATTTCCCAAGGTGACTACGAAAATCACAGAGCTTGAGTACATGCAGTATCCTGCTGCAAGAAGGTTTGTTCCTGGTTGGCACACATTCACGATGCACCTCTGCTCTACATTGTCAAGCTGCAATATTGGACAGACATTTGGTGATGGGTAGTTAAACTATTTACACACATAATGAAACTCACAACCATATAGGAAAATCTCATGCAGCAGAGGTCCAATTGACTATTGAAAGCATCAAACAAATATATGAAGCATAGCAGTAAATGATCCTACTTCTCTGTGCATTATACATCAAAGCTAACACATCGTCACAAGTCAGAACATGACTTCATAAGTTATTTAGAGTTGTCTTTTGGAGGCAAAGGAAGGTTATCTTGTTTGGTAATTACCGTAGAATCGTCACCATGATCAGCGAGGCACTCATCATTTGGGCTGTATATTCCAAAGATAGAGCCGGTAGACACAGCAGCATCAATGTTTGATGATCCATCAAGAGGGTCAAATACCACAATGTAGTTGCCTGAGTAACTCTCTTCCACTGCCACAGGTACATCCTCTTCCTCTGATGCTATAATCCCAGTCCTTCCGCTTGACCTTAGACAATTCGAGAAAACCTGTCCAATCCATCAAACATCAACCTTCAGAAACCAAGCTCATCAGTATATTAATGTTCTGTTTAAGTTGTACTCATTGACAATGCATAGATATTTTAACAAGCGGGTTAAACTAACTCGTAACCTTAAGAAAAGAAAAGAATAAGGACCCGCGATAGCTAGTAGTGTAAAAATGCTAGACACCATCAATGTATACACTGACGGTGAACGCAATTCTTACACTATGGTGACTAATCTATTCACTACTATGGGGTGTATAACTAGTATAGAGTAAACGACGATATTAGCAATACAAGAGTTATTAATACATGGATAGGCATGGTTGTAGATAGAACTACCCTTAACACACCAAACCAAACAGTGGATAAGAAACAATAAAAGTATAACTTACGATTCTAAGTCCACTACTTATACACCAATAGTGATATTTAAGTGCTCGGATTGTCGATGTATACAAGTTAAACTCATCTAAATAACTTCACATGGTGTAAAGGACAGTCTATTGAGCTCAAACCTCATTAGAGACAACATCAAGTTTCTTCTGATCTTCTCCTTGAACATTGACAGCACCTTGAACTCCAGTAAGATTAGAAATTCCAGCTCTTTGGACTAAAGAAGCAATCTGCTTACAAGCCATTGAAATGCTTGAAATAACTATGGTAAGTTCAGCATCAATAGTTCCAGCTTGTTCTTGTCTCAATAACCAGCTTGTTAATGTTTGCAGCTCATAACCACTCTTTTTCTTGGTCTCTGTAAAACCTGAAGCTGTCTCTATTGCCATGCACTTTACTCCTCCATTAAATGACCTTCTCTTTGTGCTGTTTTTGGGGCATAAAAATGGTGTCTTTTTGTCTAAAGCAAATAAAAATGGAGTCTTTTGGTCAAAAGCAGATAAATATGAAGTTGCTGCTGTTGCTGCCATTGTGATTTTCTTGGGATTCTTGAAATCACTAAAATTTCTCACCTAAAAGTTCATTCTGTAATATTTATTCCAAAGATTTGTTTTTTGAGGTTCATTGGTAGTTTTCTTGGACAGTGTAAGGCTGGTAGAGGATTTGTGTCAAGTGGGTCCCACTTATCCTCCTCCATGGAAATCATTTCCTTTCATTTGTGGTTAAGCTTTTGGAAATCCACAAATGACATCATCCAAGTTTTCAGAATCTTGAGTATATTCTTGGAGGAAGTTTAAACTTCTTTGGTTAGCCCATTAAGGAGCCCAGGATTAGGGGAATGATATTAATTAATATCATGTTTAGTAGAAATTGGATTTATGTATTAATTAATTTATGCATTCTACTAAATAATTCCTTGGATTTAAGAATTATATATAAAGATAAAAATATTTCTCAGATTCTTTTACATTTTCTTTTTTATTTTCTTGATTTTATTTTTTTATATTTGTAGTAGTAATTTATTTAAATAAATTATTTTACGAAATTTATTTATTTGCGGGTTCATATTTCATAATATAAAAATAAATAACTTTACCATGTCAAATTTTTAAATTTTATTTATTTGTAGTTTCATATTTACATAATAGACAAAAAACATTTTGCCATGTTAATTTTTTTTATATAATTAATTTAGTTGAGTGATTTTATTGATACAAAACAAAGTCCAATGATGTTAAGTATAATCTCAAAGTTGAGTGACCTTGTAAGATACAAACATTATATTAAAATTACAACTTTCAAATTTTAAATGTGAAAATATAGATTGTCTATTTTATAATTGTTACTATTTTTTTATTTTAATAATATATTATCTATCTTTATTAAAGTTAAAGATTGATATTTTATTCGTGATGAATTTATTAAAATTACAATTATTTACTCTCAAATAATTCAAGTGAGAAAATAACAAAAATAATTATAAAATTATTATTCTCCTAACTAGTTAGAAATCACAAAAAAAAAATCTACTTTGATTTAATTACATGAAAAATAGAAAACTTCATAATAGTTGAAGGGCATAATTGGAAAGAAGTTTTTTATAGAAGTATAAACCGAATACAAAACTAAATGGAAAGCAATAAACCAAACACGAGATAAAAAGTCCCTTCATAACTAATCCCTGCATTATTACTCTTTACATTACTAATTCCTGCATTTTTCATTTTTATACCAAACGATACCTAAAAGAATTATTGTGACACATTAGTTTGGGCTTGGGATATTATAGGATTATTTGCACATATATATTTGATTTTGGTGCCATAATTTAAGTCAGGTCCTTATTTTATCATTTTCTTTTGTAGAATTAATGGTAAAAAATATATTTAAAATGTTATTTTTGTAAGTTTCATATTCCATTTATTAGTTATTCTCCTTTTCTACTTGAACTATCATCAGTTGTGTATTAAAACACACTTGGAATTTGACTAGATTAACTATCAACCAAATGTCAAGCTTTATTTTTTTTTTAAAAAAAATATTTATAAATGACTATAACTTGGGCCTAATTGAAAATCTACAATTATAAGTTGAGTTATTTACTATTCATAGCAAGAGGAGAAATGTGTGTGAGTTTGGGAGAGAGAGGAGAGACGACCAAGATTGGAAAGAGAGGAGAAATGTTAGATACATGTTATATTTGATGAATATACATTGTATCAAAAAATATATTTTGAATTGGTTGTATTCAATGCATATAAACTGATAAATAGAGGTGGATATTAGTTTATCACTTATATTTATGCACTTTTATAATGCTTGTATTGATTCACCATAAAAAATACACAAATACAAATACAAGTAATCTTGTATTTGATACATACAAGTAATCTTGTATCACTTATATTTATTCGCAATACATAAATACAAATAAGTCGCAAATGACATATACAAAAGTTACAAATAGGATCAAAATAGAAAAAAAATTACATAGAAAATCTAAAATGACGATTGAAGGTCTTGCACTTGACGTATCATAAAAATTTATATTGATAAGGTGCTCAATAAATTTGATATATAAAATTGTGCACCAAAAGATACACGTGTGGCAAAGTGTGATAATTTTAGTTTGCGCCTATATCTAAAGTTAGACGTAGAAAAGAAAAAAATGCATAAATTTATGTATGCCATGTATTCAAAAATTTAGTATGTTTCACATATAACATATATATAGTGGGAATTGATGAAAATCAATCGTCAATGAGGAAAGAGCAAATGAAGAAGAATTAGTGAGAAGAAAACTTGGAGAAGAAGAGAGAGAGCTCAGTGAAAGGGAGAGCTTTGTCCTTTTCATATATCTGAAAGTGTAGAGAGTTTACAGTAATGAGAGAGTGTGTGTGTGTATATATATATATGCTAAGTGCTAATTAATTAACTAATCATTCTACCTAACTGCTAACTACCTCATTAACTGTTAATTGACAGCTAACTAACTAAATCCCTATTAACTACTTTGCTATATCTTCAACACCCCCCTTCAAGCTAGGTAGTGTAAACAAGTTTAACACTCCTGGCTTGGATAAGAGATATGTGTGTTGTGATCTTCTCAAGGCTTAATGAATAAATCAGCCTCTTGGTCCTTGGATGCTACATGAGATGTCTTGATTGTGCCATCTTGAATCTTCTCCCTTATGAAGTGTAAATCTATTTCAATATGCTTAGTCCTTTCATGTAATATAGCATTAGCAACAATTTGAATTGCAGCCCTGCTGTCACTGATCAGCTGCACTGGAGTTCTAACATTAATCTTCAGCTCTCTGCAGATTCCTACTAGCCATAGCACCTCTGAAACAGCCGCAGCCATGCTCCTATATTCTGCCTCTGTTGAGCTTCTAGAGACAGTGCTCTGCTTCTTTGATTTTCAGGAGATTAAGGAATCACACAGCTTTACTACATAACCAGTGATTGACCTCCTTGAGTTAGGACATCCTGCCCAGTCTGCATAAAAAAATGCAGTTAATTGTGTTGCCTTTTCTGAGCTTAATAGGATTCCTAGGCCTGGTTTATTCTTTATATACTTCACCACCCTGTATGCTACTTCTTGAGATCTTTTGGGCCTCTACATAAATTGACTCAGCATGTGGACAACATATGTTATGTCTGGTCTGGTCATGGTCAAGTACAACAGCTTCCCAATTAATCTTTGATATGGTCCTGGATCTTCTAGCTCAACATCTATCACCAAGTTACCTACATGTTTATCATACTCCACTATGGTCAACCTTTGACTGCATTCCATTGGAGTGCTTATTGGTTTAGATCCTAACAATCCTAATTTATTGATCAACTCAAGTGCAAATTTTCTTTGATTCATGAGAATTCCTTTTTTTGATCTTGCTATCTCAATTCCAAGAAAGTATTTCATCTCACCCAAGTCTTTGATTTTGTGCTTCTTCTACAAGGCTGCCTTGGCTTCTTGGACCAATGTGTGATCATTGTCTGTGATCATCATATCATCAACATATACTAAGATGATTACTATGCTATCTTCCTTCTTTCTTATGAACAATGAGTAGTCAAAATGACTTTGTGTGAACCCTGAGCTGGTCAATACCTCAACAAGCTTCAAGTTCCACTGTCTTGATGCTTGTTTGAGTCCATATAAAGATTTGCGTAGTCTACATACTTGCTTACTCCCCCTCTCCCGTTGTCTGCCAAAGCCTGATGGTGGAACCATGTAAACCTCTTCTACCAAATCACCATGGAGAAATGCATTGTAGATATCCATTTGGTGTAGACACCACTGATTGGCAGCATCCATTGCAAGAACTAGCCTGACAGTACCCATCTTAACTATAAGGGATAAGGTTCTTGATAATCTAGACCTTCTTGTTGAGTATATCCCTTTGCTATCAGTTTGGCTTTGTACCTTTCAATAGTACCATCAGCTCTATACTTCACTTTGAACACCCATCTGTATCCTATAGGAGTCTTACCAGGTGGAAGATACACCATGGACCAAGTGTGATTATCCTATAGAGCAGTAAGTTTCAAGTTCATGGCATCCACCCATAAGGGATTTGTAATTGCCTCATCATATGACTGAAGTTCTCTGATAGGGGCAATCTTGGATAGGTAGGCTTGATAATGTGGACTAAGATTGGTATGAGATATGTAGTATTGCATGGGGTAGAGACAGTGGGATGCAGTGACTGAGTTTGGCTTGCCACATACATTGTCATGTAACCAAGTAGGAGTATTTTTGGATCTACTTGACCTTCTGGGAGCAATAGGAGTTCGTAAAGGAGTAATGTCAGGTGATGGAGGTGTGGGCAAGTGGTGAGAAAGTTTTGGAGGATCAGTAGGAGTGGGAGGATTGGATAATGTGGGTGCAGGAATGACTAAAGGTTCTGTGTTAGGTGTAGTGAGGACTCCATTTGAAAATAATTGCAGCTTCTTGTCCTTGATTATATGAAAGGGGAAGATGTGTGAAGATTACATCTTTGTTGACAAAAAAAGGTGTTAGTGAGCATGTTAAAAAGCTTGTAACCCTTTTGTGTGGAGGAGTATCCTATCAACACAGCAACAACAGATCTTGGAGAGAATTTATCTCCATTATGGAGATTAGTTGCAAAATATAGACAACCAACAACTTTCATGTGATGTAATGATGGGGTTCTACCATAAACTATCTCAAAAGGGGACTTTCTAGATAAAACCTGTAGAGGCAACCTGTTAATTATGTAGATAACACTGAGAACACATTCATTCCAGAATTTAAGTGGAAGGAAACCTTGCAAACGAATGGCTCTAGCAACCTCCAAAATGTGCCTGTGTTTTCTCTCAACCAAACCATTCGGTGTGTGTACACAAGAACTCTGATGAATAATACCAAGGGAATGAAACAGATTAGTGCAATTAGAATTGAAAAATTCAGTACCATTGTCACTTCTAAAGATCCTCACTTGTGCACCAGACTGAGTTTTATCAATGCAAAAAACTGTCTAAGAATGAAAATAATATCACTCTCATCCTCAAGATATACACCCATGTCATTCTACTACAATTATCTACTAAAGTAAGAAAAAATCTGCAACCATCATAACTAGTGACCTTATATGGACCCCAAACATCTCCATGTATAACAGAGAATATGTCATTGCTTCTACTAGGACTGCTCAAAAATGGCACAACCTAGTTTGCCTGGCCAATGCGCAAATATTACAATTTTGAATATCAGTGGAGTCTCTCTTAAGCTTCAGTATAGGAATTTGGTGCAACACTTTAATGGGAGTATGTCCAAGTTTTCTGTGCCAGATTTTCATGTCTTCACCCTTATCTACACCACCATTGTTGATTAAATTGGCACTTATTATTTTAGCACTGCTTTACTTCTTTATTGACAACTGAATTTTGTACAAATCATCAACTTCTCTATCAATCCCCATCACTACTCCACTGAACAGGTCCTGCATAACACAGAGATTAGGGAAAAAAGTGACAACACACTTTAAATCTCTAGTTAGTTTGGACACTGATAGCAAGTTGTGTTTAAACTTAGGAATGCATAATACATTTGTAATGGTATCCTCATTATTCAGCTTGCATTTTCCCACGCATGCTATGTCTAATGCATTACCATCTGGCAAATATACTCTCCTAACATTTTTCTCAGTAATCTGACTAATTCCCTCCAACAATTCTTTACTATGAATTATATGATTGGAAGCTCCAGAATCTATTATCCATTTCCTAAAAGCTGCACTGTTGGTGGTCAAAAAAACTTGATTCATACCTATCTTGTTTGAGTTAGAAGGAATTTCCTTGTGAAGCATTTTCAGAATCTGATCATATTGTTCCTGAGTGATTATTCCACCTCCTTGACTTGAGTGCATATAGACTGAGAAGATTCTGTTTGTGATGGTGCTTTACATTGGAGAGGTTCATGTCCAATTGGCTGTGTATTGTGATGAATATGCATTCTTCTTCTTATATTTATGATATGTTGGGTAACCATGGATCTTGTAACAAGTCTCCTTTGTGTATCCTCTCCATTTGCAGTATTCACAAAACAAGTGTGTATTATTTCTTTATAGTTTCCTCTGTCATAATGTCTAGATAAACCACTCTAATTTCCTTTGGTTAGATAGCCAGATCCACCAGAATTATGTTGACTCAAGGCTGTTCTGTTGCTGAACAAGGCTATACCACATGAATCCTCAATTGATTTTCCCTAATTTCTTTGACTCTCTTCAGATATCAGCATTGCATATGCCTTGTTGATGTTGGGGGAGAGGTATCATCATTAGAATTTGGCTCCTTGCCTGTGAATAGGTCTCCTTCAAACCTGTCAAAAACTGCAGCAAACGTTGGTACTGATAATTCTCCATATAGTTTCTTGACCCTGCACACTCACAACCAGGGCAAGACACTAACGAGTCATACTCTACCCATAGATCCTTCAATTTAGTGAAATAGCTTGAGATAGACAAGATTCCTTGTGTCAATGTTGCAATCTCCTTATGCAATTGGAAAATACTAAAACAATTTTCCTTATCAAATCTTTCCTTTAAATCACTCCAACAGTACATGCATTAGAAGCATATGTTACATAGCTAACCAAATCACTGCTCACTGAGTTTATAATCCATGATAGAACTATGACATTCACTTTCTCCCACAGATCGTGAAGTGATGCCTCAAATTTTTCCTTTGTATGTCTCGCATCGGCAAACCCCATTTTACTTTTTTCTACTAGTGCGATTTTCATAGATCTACTCCACAGGGCATAGTTCTCTGGACCAGTCAATTGAAAAGAGATTAGTGAACTATCTGGCGTATCGCAGGCTTATAGAAACAAAGGATGATTTGCATCAATTGTTGTACTTAATCTAGTGGTTCCTCCATCAGCATCAGCTTCTCCAGTTTCCGCGATTGTTGATTTGACCTAGCTCCAACTGAGAACTTCAATTGACCTAGTTCTAGTCGAGCTTCTACACGATGTCTTCAATGATATGTGGTGTGCACATCTTCAATCTGCTCTGATAGCATGATGAAAATCAATCTACAATGAGGAAATAGCAAATGAAGAAGAATCAGTGAGAAGAAAACTTGGAGAAGAAGAGAGAGAGCTCAATGAAAGGGAGAGCTTTCCCCTTTTCATATATCTGAAAGTGTAGAGCGTTTACAGTAATGAGAGAGTGTGTGTGTGTCTATATATATATATATATTAGGTGCAAATTAACTAACTAATCATTCTAACTAACTGCTAACTACCTCATTAACTGTTAACTGACATCTAACAAACTAACTCTCTATTAACTACTTTGCTATATCTTCAACAAGAATGTTGGGTAAATATTTAAGTAATTGAGAATGAATTACTAGAAAGTAGTACGACGGGTCATAAGGTACATTCAAAGAAGTAAAGTTTATGTTCTCATTTGTTGGAGGTCGAAGTGTTTGAAAATTGTGAGATATTTGATTCATATTTTGTTGTATATCATAATTATCAGATTATGTTTTCATATTGGTTGATTTGTAGTGTGAAGAAATACTAATAACTTTTTCAATATAAATATTGAATTTATAGCCTATTATGAAGCATCAAATTAGAAAAAATAATTAGAAAAGTTTATCGTTTGGATGAGAACAACTAATAGCATAAAAAGACCATTAAATTTTTCTCATGATTATAAATTTGCCGAGTTATATTAGAAAAATAATTAAAGTTCATCAAATTCAAAGTATATAGGCATTAAAAGGAAAGCGTTCAAAATTATCTTATGTCGATTGATCATATTAGTTTAAACTTGATGAGTGTAGATTCGACAATGAAGAATTTTTCATCTGAAGTATTTCATGAGCATGTGACTCGTATGGGTGTTGTTAAATTTGATGTTGAATCACTTAAAAGAGAAATTAAAAAGAGAAAGGTTAGTTAATTTTAGGGAAAACTAAGTCCATACCTCTTTAAAGTAAACTATTTACATCCATATACCCTTTTATATTTTATGCCCTCATACTATTAAACTTCATGCGTTAACGTTATGCTGTCATCAGCACTCCCCTTATATGATATATCAATGGGGCATACATATATCGACAGGGTATCACAAAGTATTAACCTCAGTTCTAAATAATACCGATATGGTATCAATATACCGACAGAGTATCATAAAAAATATATTTTTTACTAATTTAGAATTAAACAAAATAAGTTTACAACTTTAATAATTTTCTCTTAATTATTTTATTTATTAAAAAAAGAACTCAAAATTATATGATACTGATAGGGTATAATCACAAGAATATATTTTCTACTTATTTATAATTTAATAAATAATTTTGTAACTTTAATAATATTTTGGTCCTACACGATTTTGATGTATAAATATATACCGATGGAGTATCACAACGAATATATTTTCTACTAATTTAAAGCTTAATAATTTTTTATTTGTTTCTTATTTATTTCTTAAAAAAATATAATTCTATATGATACCAATTGACTATCAATATACTATCAGAGTATCATAAATGATTGAGCTAATTCTATATGATACCGGTATGATATATATATCGTCGGAGTATCACAGAAGATCATTTCATAATATTCGTGTTAATTTCAACATGAGGTCAGAGCGAAATGAAAGGAAACGTGTGGTGAGAAGGTAAATAGTTTGAATCAAGAATCAATTAAAAATAAATAATTTGAATTGAGTTCATTAAAAATAAATAATTTCAAATTACGTCTATTTAGTGCAATTTTTTCCTTACTTTTTATAATGATATAAAAGATGCTATAAAATATTGAATCCATCAAAATTCAGAACTGTGAGTTCAAACTTTGTCATAGAAAAGGTAAAAAGAATCATCAAATGTTTAAAATAATCCTCACCAAAGAATAAATTAATTAAATAAAACTAACTTTGTTAGTGATCAAACATTTGTATGATTTCTATTAAGTCATAACATATATTTTGAATTATTCGTTCCTCTTCCTATACTCCCTATATAAATTGAAGAAAACTCATCTCACAAACCCAAAACAAAAAAAATCTCTTCTCCATTTCTTCCCCAACAACACCAAAAGAATTTTTTTTAAAAAAATAAAAATAAAAATAAAATAAAATACAACAACAAAAAATAAAAAGTAAACAAGAAAAAGAAATGACATCATCAATGAAATCATCTTTGATCATTTTTTTACATGTTCCCTTTTCCTACAGGTCACTTTAGCCGTATCTAAAAATGAATTCTTCATTATTTTTAAATTAATTATTGCAAAAATAATGTGTTCAGTTGAATATTCCCGTTTCTATTCATACACATTACGTAAAAAGTAATATGCATGTACAAAAAATTTAGAATTATTGAGTTTATAATTAATCATTGTAAAAATAATGTGTTCAGTTAAATCTCGTCTTTGTTCATGCACACTTAAGTACTTAATGTCTTGGGCATGAACAAAGAAATTAGAATTATTTTGTTTTTACAAAATTCATCATAATTTTACAAAACAGTGTTGATATGTTACTCTTTCTATCTTTCATATTATCTTATTGTAAGAAGTCTAGCAAATAGCAAGGTACATACATACTTATGACATTCTTTGGATGCGTAATACTGTTAAGATTTAATTTGAAACTTTTTAAGTCAATTTATGTGGCACATTTTTTTTTAATTCTTAAATTAGTATTATTTATTTAATATAGAAATAATTTAATTTTTTCCGTCCTCTTTAATACAACACTCTTTTCTCACTGATACATCCCTATCTCCCTATGGAATATCTCTCTCCCCTCTCAGATACATCCTTCTCCTATGTATTCAGATGTTCTATCTTTTCTGATACATCCCTCTACTATATATCTAGATATCTAGTGATGTATCCCGAATTTCATAAATTTTAAAAAAAATTTTCTTGTAATTTAGAAAAAAATAGGAAAATAATGTAATTAGCTCTAACATTGAGATTTATGCAAGTTATACAAAAAGTTACATTGTTTATACATGATTAACATTATTTATTATACATGCACATAGGGATGGCAATGGGGCGGCTTTAGAGCTATGTGGGGCGGGGTAAATTTAAAGTTATGTGGGGTGGGCGCGGGACGAGTTGAAGTAACTATTTTTAAAACTAATGCGTGGTGGTGGGGGGGGGGGGGTTCTGGTTTAAAGAATCAATAGAAATTCGAAGAAAATTAAATTTTTGTATTTAGTAAAAATAAAAATAATGAACCTTTTATATTCAATATTGACTTTAATTTTTTTCTAAAATTTAAATTAGACACGTCTGATAAATTGTTAGTTGTTGCAATGTTAGTGAGAAACTTTTAACGATTAAGAAATAATTATTGAAATGTCAACTAAAAATAGTTAATTAGTTGTTAAGATGTTAACTAGCGAATAATTATTAAAAAAATATGAATATGTAGTTTTCATATTAAATTCAACTAAAAAGATAAAAAAAAACTTAAAAATTTAAGCGGGACATGTTTATGCATAACTGGACGTGTTTAAAATGAAAAAAAGTCATCAAGTGAGGCGGGTCGGTTTCAAAATGTACGGGTTGAACTCAACCCGCCCCGCTTCATTGTCGTCCCTACACACACATATAGATGTTGAAACCCTTTTGATTTCTTCATTTTTTTAACTCCTAAATAAAAATTCTGACTCCATCACTATATCTAATTCTCTTTGTTTTGTGTTTGTGTCTTTGTAGCTGAGGTGAAATGTGAGTGTTTACCAAATGGTGAATGTGTATTTTCCATTTCATCAACAGGAAAAAGATGTATACTAGAGAAAGCAACCCCAGAAGATGGAGTTAGTGATGAGTACACATGCAAAACATCACATGTAGTGGTTGGAAACATGAAAGAACACATTGAAACTGATGAATGTATTGAATCTTGTGGTCTTAATAGAAACTTCTTTGGAATTTCTTCTGATGATTTGCTTGAGCCTCAATTTGTCTCCAAATTATGCTCACCTGCTTGTTACCAAGAATGCCCAAATATTGTTGATCTTTACTTCAACTTGGCTGCTGGTTAAGGTAAAAATAACAACTTTTATCAACCTCTCTCATCTTTGTTTTTGGGAAAAAAAGTGATGCATTGTCACGATTCGAAAATGAGCGTGATGACACTTGTTTTATATCACCAAGATAAGTCAGTCTACAACCTAACTATAACCTTAAAAGTGCGAAATAATAATAAGAATAAAAGTTCAATTACGGATAATAAGTCAACTTATTGACAGTCCCCCAAAACCTGGTTGTCACATGCACAAGTTTCTAATGTATCACAATAGATTCCAAAGGAAACACAAGTATCAAATGACATTGTCTCTAGAATAGAACAAAATAATAAATAGGAGTAAGGAGTCAGCTGGGATGGCAAATAACTGCCTCTCACAATCTCCACAGGAAGCCACAGACAAGGAAAGTAGAGAGTAACACGACAATTTGGGCTCGCAACCTACAAATTTATTGTAGCAACGGGGGTGAGTACCAAACACACGGTACTCAACAAGTGAAACTAACTTAAAGTAAAATAATGAAGAACCAAGTAACTCCTGAACACCCAACCACATACCGCCAAACTACAAGCCTGCACTCAAAAAAGAATCCCAGCACAATATATATATCATATGTAGAAAATTACTAGAATGTAGATATAATCATCACTTAACATTAGGCCTCTAAGGATCACAATCTCACAACTATTTTGCGATACAAGAATTCATAACCTCCACAATTACACTATTCGAAAATTCTATGATCAAAGCCTATAATAGTATAATTCTCATTATCCCACTTTCAAGTCGTAGGGAAAAATTCTACAATTTATCAAGTTCTCGCTAACTCATCAAATGTCATTAAATCAATACAAAAATTTAATCATGTAAGGACATAAACAGGCCAAATGATATAATGAATAACCATTCTCAATATCATTCCATATAATCATAACAAGCCAGAGCATTATGGGATGGAAATGAATGCCGTGAGATGTAAATAATGCTATGCAATGCAATGCAATGTCAAGTAAAATGATGCATGTCTATCCTACGATATACATCCGCTGATTATAAACATGCCTCAGTCAAAACCCATTGGGGCCATACATGGACCATGTATCCACCGGAACCATTTTCCTTCGGCAATTTTCATTTCATATCTAGTCGGAACCATTTTCCTTCGACTTTTTGTTTCTTTTTTTCACTAGCAGGAACCATTTCCCTTCGGCTTTTCATATCTTTTCTTTGTCACTAGCCGGAACCATTTCCCATCGGCTTTTTATTTCTTTTCTTTTTCACTAGCCAGAACCATTTCCCTTCGGCTTTTCATTTCTTTTCTTTTTCACTAGCCGGAACCATTTTCCTTCGGCTTTACATTTCTTTTCTTGAATCATCCAGCAAACACATAGTAAATGCACAATAATCATGTTTATGAAAATAAAATATGCAAGATGCCCATACAAATTCATATATTCTCAAAAATCAAGAATGAGTAGCTCAATACCATAAATGTTGCAATATCATCAATCTCAATACCATCACAATCTTAACAATATTCACATCTAAAAATAAGTATCACTTCGATATCAATAACAAATAATCACTATTTCACATATAATAAATCTCCA
>JAOTQR010000109.1:5555965-5581197 GCA_025774065.1 Solanum ossicruentum | reverse complement strand
AAAAGTAGTATTATATATTATAATATAAATTATAATATTTTAATTAATATATTTAATAAATTATATTAAAAATTTAATTGGCTCTCAAAATTTCACATATATCTTGTAAATTAGAAAAGAAGTAGCAACTTATTAAAAATTATGTTAAAAGTACTAAAAAATTTTAAATTATATAAGAAGTTGGTTGTCTCTCCTAATTTTACTTATGCCACATAAATTAGGACAAATAGAATCAATGATATTGGATTGAGTTCATTCACACGCCCAATATCTAAATTCCATTTTCAAAGTATCATTATTGATGAAAGATGATATTTTGATGATGAGATTGATATCTTAAAGTGAAGTTCAATTAGACTAGATGAGATGACGATATGAACACGCGTATTTTGAAAGTAGTATTGAGAGGCGATTTGGGTAAGAGTATAATTGCTTAAATTCTATAAACTACGTAGCAAGAGTAGGATAGATGTTATGCCTCTCTTGTCCCATAAAAAGACATTTATATTGGATCCATTGACGTTATGTCCTTTACCTTCGAAAGGTATTGGATGATTGTAGTAACACCAATAGTTCGTTATATCATCATTAGCTCATGAGCGTCGGTTGTCACTTACAGAAATTCACTTAAAGTGTATATATATATATATATATATATATATATTTACGATTGATGAAAATATTGTTTATATTTTAAAATTTGCATGGTATATTGACATTGAGTTGAGTTGTTTCATTCTTTCCTTGAGTATCTTGATGTATTATTCTACTCATCTATTTTATATACCATACATTCCACGTATTAACACTACTTGGTGTTGGATCATGCAGAAATAGATATAGAGATCCTCAGTAGATGCTTCATTGTAGATCTATTTAGTTTCAGATAGTGTTGAAACATCCTTGCTTTCAGAGAAATCAATTATTTGACTTGTTTTCTTGAGATTGTCTTTTAGTGGGTTTGTGAGATGACCTTGAGATAGAGACTTCATAGACAGAGTTGAAGTGGAGTTTAGTTTCTTTTAGAGTCAATTTTGAAAATTATTATGATTTATTTGAATTGGCACCTTGAGTTATTTTAATAAGCGATATCTTAAAAACTATTTTATATGATGATATAAATATTCACTTAAGTGCTTTTTTTTTTGTTTCATTGAGTCTTCCGCTAATTGAATGAGTTATCAAACTAAGTGATTCGTTTGAAAATCGACAATAATTTCTGAGTATCAACCATACTCGAGATATTCTTCTGAAGCATGATAGATAATTAGATAAAATTTAGCTCTACCTTAATCGTCAACATGTATAATAAAAAAAAGGTTAAAAGAATATCATACTATGATTTTTTTATGTTTGACCCTATTGAGTATGAAAACAATGAAATAAAGAAGGAGAAGGATCAAATGACCACACAATAATTTAATTACTATTATTATACAAAAATATGAGCAATAGTAATACCAACCAAGGAGAGTGAAATAGAAACACCAAACAACAATATATTCGGTGGAATTCCACAAGTAGGGTCATGGAGGATGAAATGTACGCAGATCCTATCACTACCTCATAGAGGTAGAGAGGTTGTTTTCAGGGAACCCTCGTCTCAAAAACCCATAAGAAGAATAAACTAGATACCAAAAAAAGGGGAAAAGAAAAGAGAAACAAGAAAGAACGACTAATAACGAAAGCAATCATAGAAAGTAAATACAATAAAATTACACACATAAGATGAATACTGACACCACAGGATATAAAGACCCAATTAATCTTACTAACCTATTCTTACTAGGCTATTAGCCTGCTATTCTAATATGCAATCTTCACTCCTTTCTATCTAAGGTCATGTCCTCAGTGAGATCAAGTATCATCATATCTTGTCTGACGACCTCCCCCAATACTTTTTCGATCTACCTCTACTCCTCTGTGTAGCTCCTAAATTAAATGTCTCGCACCTTCTAACAGGAGTATCGGTACTTCTTCTCTACACATGTCCAAACCATCGCAGTTTTTTTCTCGCTTCCCTATCTTGTCAGCCATAGGGGCCAGCCCTAGCTTCTCTTGGATGTTCTCATTCCTAATCTTATCACTCCCTAATATGTCTACACATCCATATCAACATCCTCATCTCCGCGACCTGCATCTTCTGAACATGCGAGTTTTTTATTAGCCAACACTTCATCCCATATAACAAAGATGGTCTAACCACCATTATGTAAAACTTACCTTTAAGTTTAGGTGGTATGTTTCTATCACACAATACTTCAGAGGCAAACCTCTATTTTGTCCATGCTTCTCTAATACGATGTATGACATCGTTGTTGATATCGCCACTACTCTAGATGATGGATTCAAGATATTTAAAATTTTCTCTCTTAGGAATAGGTTGAGTGAAAGAGAAAGAGATTGAAAAAACGCCAAATACTAAATAGATAAGATTTTTCTATTTTTTCGACTTTGTAAATTCCAATACGATGTGTTATTTATTTTTAAAAAGTAACATCAGCTGAAAATAAAAATACAAAAAAAAGGTTGCTATCCATAATCGACATGGTTTATTTTCAAGTGTGCTTATATATAAATAAAAAATAGTTATATATAATATAATTTTTTTATTAAAAAAAAGTTCGAATAAATTATTGAGCTTCATGCACAATTACTTGTATTCACCAACTCCAAAGAGATAGGAATTTTTTCTTTTAAAAAAAAGGTGGGAAAGGAACCACTACTCGAATGGTTATAATTACCTAACACTAAAAACGATTACAATTTACACCAACCACAATCATTTTCACCACGAACACAAAATATTGAAACCAGAAACTAAAAGAACCAAACAAAGATAATGTAAAAAAAAAAAAATGAAACAAACAAAGAATCTATCATAGATTCTTATTTCACTTTTCATATTTTCTTCCAAATAAAAAAATGCAGAGATCTTGAATGGACGGTCCAGATCATTTGATGTCTCATTCAATTTATTCGTTTGATTTTGTTTTAAATTGATATAAAATTTTAAAAAAATAAAAAATTTATGATTTTAAATTAACAAGAATGAAAATATCAAAATATATTTTATTCTTATGATCTTAAATATGTCAGATGAAAAATTAAAAATTAAAGAATTGTCAAGAAAATAAAAACATATTTTTATTTTTTTTAAAAAAAGATAAATAAGTTAAAATGGAGTGATTATTTATTACTTTTTTCTTTCAATTTTTTAGGCTTGTTTTGACTTCATACAGTATTTTTAAAAAGTAAAAAACATTAAATCTAATAAATTTTTTATTAAAAATATATTAAATACTTATCAAAACATCTCTTATTCTTATATAATGTAATATTCTTTCCATTTCCATTTATGTACCATATTCTTTCCATTTCCATCATATTTAAAAAAGTTATACTCTTAACTTTTTTAACTTTTTGTTTATAATTTATTTTAAACTTCATACTTAATTATTACTGAGATGATCTTAGTCATAAAAATTTCATGTCTTATTTTAAATAATTTTAACTTTTTTTTTAAAAAAAAATTTCATTCTCAGTCAAATATTGTGTAAATTTTGGACACAGAAGATTACCTCACCAACTACAGTACAATCATTATCATATCTCTAAGGTGGGCCATTTCTTCCTAAAGACTGTCACACTGCTACTCTAACAGAACCATGAGCTCTCTTCCTTTTACATTCTTGTTTTTTTCCTTCTTAAACCCACTTTTCTCTCCTCTCATCACTTTCTATATACACTTTAAAGAATACATTTCTACTCTCTCTCTTTCCTTTCTTGCTTACTGCTAAATTTTAGTAAATGGGGTGTTAATGATTTACCTAATCCATCACCCCCACTACTTCCATAAATTTTACATATTAATAGACCAAGAAATGAGGCATTGGGGCCTTAACTCATGCAGCACTATAAAGGGTAACAAAAAAAATTGAATCTTGGGAGTTGTAATACTTCAAAGTTTTGATTTTTAATGTTTTTAATGGTTTCTTGGTTATGGGGTTTGTTGAAATGGGAAGAGAATTGAATCTTGGAAGTTGAAATCTTTCAAAAGTTTTGATTTTCTTGGTTTTGGGTTTGTTGAAAATGGCAAATGTAGATGTGTCTCATGTGGATTTAGAAGCTGGCGCCGGCGCCGGTGGACATAGTCGCCGGTGCTCCGGCAGTGGTAGCAGTGTCTGTTTCTCTGATGCTGATGAGGGTTCTTGTTATTCTCAGTTTTATTCCACTGCTGATGGTTCCAATTATGATGATTATAGTTTTGTTTGTGCTACTGAGTCTGAAATAGGGGAAGTTATGGAGGAGTCAAGGCGAGTTTCATCTGTGGCTGAGTCTGATAGATCAGTGGACTTGGAAAATGGAATTGGTGAAACAAAGCTGCATGTGGGCAAAATTGAAAGAGATTGTAGGATTTGTCATCTGAGTTTGGTGAGTTCTGGTCCTGAATCTGGTTTTGCCATTGAATTGGGATGTTCTTGCAAAGATGATTTAGCTGCTGCACATAGAAATTGTGCTGAGGCATGGTTCAAAATCAAAGGAAATAAGTGAGTATAGTAAATCCTTTAGTTTATTTTTCAAACTTCTGACTTTCATTTTATATTGTCTATGTGATATTATGATGCTTAAGTGGTAATGTTACCATCTAGAAACATATTACTGTTTAATTTTATGGTCTTCTAGAATAATTGCCTGTATGGTATCTAAGCCAGCTTATACGCATCTCGATTAATTCCATAATACTTGTCACCTCCCACCAATCCAGGTAACTTTGTCTACCAAAGTTAAGTACATACAGAAAGAAATCACCTAGTATTTGTTGTCTCCGCTGTGATTTGAACCATTGTCATCTTGCAAGGTAACTCTGTCCATCAAAACGAAAAAAATCACCTAGTTTTTTGTCTCTACTGTGACTCATGCTTCTCAACCAACCAATCTAAGACCTCAGGGATGTCAACAATTAAGTGTTTTTTACACTTAAATGATTTGTTGAATCTTCTATTGCAAGTGTTTGATTTCTTTATTCAGTACTTGATCTGTCAGAATAGCCCTTTTATGTAGGGTAACGTAAAAGTTTGGTCTGTGATGTCTGTTCTCTTGGGAAAGAGATAACATCCTGTATTTTATGGGAGGAAAAAAAAGGAAAAGTTATTTAAAGTATCTATATGGAATAAATAAAATGAAAAGTGAGAGACTAAATCAATTGTAACTTGACAAGTATAGCTAAGATTTGTAACGACACCGACAATTCTTCCTACTATGGTCTTAACTCTTCCTGATAATTGATAAAGTAATAATTTTTATTTTTGCTCTCTATATGATAAAATTTTGCTGTCCTCCACTCTGCATATTCTATTACTTTAGATCTTTACTTTGTGTGATGATGACTTCTGATGTGTACACAGTCAAGATTCTAGTGTCATTTTTCAGATAGAAACTTTCATCAATGAGTCTGTTGATCTTGTAAGTAGTTGAAAGGATCAGATGGAATTTTTCTGTTATAGATTGCGTATGCTTGATCCTGAAGACGGAATTTTGATTTGTTGGTCTTCCTGAAGAATCAAGCATATGCAATCTGTAATAGAAAATAGTTAAGGTGATAGGTGGCGCAAGGGGGAGAGGGAGGATTGGAACAACTGAATTGTGCATAATGAATTGCTTGTTTGCTTTGCCTAATAAAGATGCTTCTTTTGAAGACGAGTATAATGATCAAATTCATTCCTAGTATTACAGCAAAGGAGAAAAAAGTAAAGAATCTCATTATAATCTGTTCCATTTGTTTTGATGTTCGTTTTAAAATGTTTTATGTTTTGTGAATATTATTCAACTGTGATGCCGGGGAACCAAATTTTTGTTATTCCAACAGACCAAGGTGGTAGAGTAAAACCAATCTCCAAAACCAAATTGGAAAATTTATCTTATATTCAGTTGGCCGTAACAGTTTAGTGACTTCATTCCATGGTTTTCTGGCACTATTGTTTCGCTATTTTTCCATCCATAAAGTTGACTAAGCACTGATAGATCTGTGTAAGCGATATCTTACTGAAATATGATACTTTTGAAGTGTCCGTAAGTGCATTAAATATGTATATATACTAACTATATGTATACACATACGTGTTGAGTACTTCTTCCTCTAGTGTTGACTGGTATGCTCTACTTTTGCCTCTTCCAAAACAGTTGGCTTACTGTACTAGGTAGCTCCACTTATATGAACATATGTCTAGTACAATGCTTGAAAGTATTGATGACTACAAACTTGGACAGGGCACCTTTATCTTATCGCAGTCCTGATTTTTCAGGTTTAGTTCTTTTATGTTCCAAGGGATATGCTTTTCTGACAAAAAAGCTCTATATTTGTTCAATTCAGTGCACCTGCACAACCTTTGATTATGTGCTTCCTTCTTTATGCTTCTGTGTGACTTGTGTCAACATTGGAATTCTTTTCACTCTTGTGACCCTTTTTAACATTTGAAGTTGTTTTTCCAGGACTTGTGAAATATGCAATTCTATTGCACGTAATGTCGTTGGTCCAAATGAGGTTGAATCAACACAGCAAACAAATGAATCAAGTGCAGTGGCTACAAGTGCAGCATCTGCACCAGTATCATCAACTTCAGAAGCTCGAACTTGTTTGAATGGCCATCGGTTCTTGAATTTCCTCTTAGCTTGTATGGTATTCGCGTTTGTCATCTCTTGGCTCTTCCACTTTAACATCCCATCATAGGGGTAGTGCAGGAGAGAGCTCATGTGCCATGAAATTCGAAGGCGATTGAAGGATTATGGTGGTAAAAAAAAATGTTTAACACGGCTAGTTTTGGGAATGTACCTACTCCCCAATGTTTCATCTGTCTACTACACCTAGATTTAGAGGTCAATTTGTAAGTGTGTATGGTCTATTTATGAACTAATATTGATTGATCTCATGAAAATGCCCACTGTTGTTTTAGTTTGTTATGTTTCTGACTCCTTTTTAATCTAAACTTTGATTCATGCATTTTCTTAATACCAATTCCTTGTTAGTTCAAAATGACACTAATTTGTCTGCTTAATCTAATTACGTGGTTTATTAGTTATTTTAATTAAATGGGTAAAAGTTAGGAAACACTATCTAATTACTTAAATATTTTTATCATAATTTACTTTATAGTTTGAAATAATTGCATAGTCTCACTAATTAATAATTTTATATTAGATACATAGGGAAAGAGATGAGCGAGAGAATTAATGTATTTCAAATACATGTATTATGATGTTAGATACATGTATTGGGATACTAGATAAATTCTAAAAATCCAAAAAACAAAAAGAGCGATAAGCGAGAGAGGAGAGAAATAAGCAAGAAAAAAGAAAGACGAGCAAAACAGTTAGTGTATTCTTGATATATGTAGGAAGGATTAGAGTTTATGAAAATCTTGCCATCGGACGGAGAGTTTTCAAAAGACCTCGGCTTTGAGCAACAAACATCATAGCAAGTTAGCAACTAACAAAATAGTAGTACAAAAATAAGGGGACATAAGAAATAAGAAGAAAATGTACCAAACAGGGGCAACAACACAAGAAAAAACTATTCATTTATTATTTTACTTATAAAAAGTTAAAATAATGAGTGGAAAAATTGCAATTATAAAACTTTTCCTTTAGAAGAAAAAAATTTCAATACTATGTACTCATACCATTTCAATTTTTTAAAATATTTTTTCAGTACATTTAAAAAAATATCTTTTTTTTTATACAAATTCTTTAATTTTAAGTTTTCACACGATATATTTAAGATTACAATATTATAAAATATTTTAATACTTCATCTATTTCATATCACTTGTCCTCCATACTTAAAACTAATTGTTTCAATTTATTTATCCAATTAATATAATCAAGAAAATTTTATTATATTTTTTTCTTCTCTATCCTTGTTATTAAATAGTAATTAAATTAAATAATACAAACTAAATTTAGTTGTCCAAAGTATCATTAATAAAATTATTTTAATAAAATACACCTCTAATTAAATGTATCAATTTAACATGATCCAAGTAGTATGAAATGAGAGGACAACAGTAAAATTCAATTTCTTTTCGAGTCAAAACCAAACAAATAAAGTGAAATTGAGGAAAAAAAAAGGTATGTTTTGGAATAAAATATTTGTTTTTTAAATTAAAAAAATTCCAACAACATCATAGGTAAGTTAAGATTAGTTTAACCTCAAAAATCTCAAAAACCCTCAAACTCCTCTTTCCCTTCTTTGCGCCTCTCACTCTTCGATTCACCTTCCGGGGTTTTACCAAATTCCAAGATTTTCTTAAATCTTCCAGGGTATGTGAATTTTTATCTTATAAAGTTCAAATCTTTTTTTTTTTTGGGGTTTTCAATTTCTACATGTATCTAATCTTTCTTTGCTTTTACAGTTTCAATGGCTGCTGCTCCTTCAGACCTTGAAAGAGAACAGGTTTTGTTTTTTTTTAAACACTGTATGCTGTTTTCTTGCTTTCGCCTTAATGGGTGTTTGTTTTTGATCTATTAGTGCTTTTGAAACTAAAGATCTTTTTTTTTTTCAATAAATTTTTGGGTGAGAGCAGATATTCTCTATGGCAGAGAAAGAGATGGAGTACAGAGTGGAGATGTTTAACAAGTAGGTGTTTTTTTAGCTTTCTTGAATGTTTGGAATATATCCATTTGCTTGACTTTGCTGAAACTAGCAAATTGTACATTGAAATGATACATCTGCAATTTACATTGAAATAAGTAATTACAACAACATAGCCATGGTGTAATCCCACAATTTGGGTCTGGGAAGATTGTGTTATGCAGACTTACCCGACCTTGAGAAGGTCGAGATAATAGAGGTTGTTTTTTAAAGGCCTTAGCTCAGTTAAAACATTTAAAAAATAATTTAAACAAATACAGTAGGAAGAATCCTTGCTTAAAACAATGGATAAGACAGCAATAAGAACAACAAATAATATGATAACCAAATGAAATCGAGATACTAGGAGAGTAATAAAAAAATACTAAGAAAGAAATTGGAAACTAGACAATGCTTGACTACCTTCTATCATAGTCCTTGACCTCCAAACTTTTCTATCTAGGGTCGAGTACTCGGTAAGTTGCAGATGTGCCATGTTTTATCTAATCACCTCTCCTTATCTCAATACTTAAATAAGTACAACAATTGTATGCTGATTCTTTGTTGTACATTATCTTTTACTACTAACATTTGTGCGGGGAACTGAGATTGATGATGTCTGTCCTTTTGAACATCAAATGTTCCAGATATACAGTTGGACCTTGGTGAGAAAGAGCTGTTGTGTATGGTGTCAACCTTCTTAAACTAGTTAGAGTGAGGAATGGGGATACTTTTGCTTATTCTTTTTTAAGTTTTATATAGACTTTTCACTTGTGACCTTTTTTTCTTTTTCTTGGGACAAGCACACAGAAAATTTTTTTTGACAGAAGGTGCCGGCTGTGTTGTTTCCACAGCACCTTTTGAGGGATTTGATTGGGGAATGTTCACACATCTAAAGGCCTAAATTAAGCAAGGAAAAGTGCATTCATGAGGCGGTTTGCACCATTTGACATTGTAATCAAGTCCCTCAAAGGTGCCGTAGGAAAAAAAAGCTTGTGTGTAAAATATATACTACAAAACTCTTATTATGATGTTTGGAAGTAATTTTTGTCTCTGTATAAAGGTGGTGTTTATCTGTTTTCTAGTTTTTGTCTTGACTTGCTGGGCTCTAGTACGTATTTCTGATTCTGCCTACTTCTCTGATTTCTTACCCGCTCTTTTCTCCTTATAAAACTGTAATTCAGGCTTACACATACATGCTTCAAAAAGTGCATTGAGAACAAGTATGTTACTCATTCTTCTTATGCTTCTGGTCTTATATGAGTTTTGTGCATCATTTTGTCAATATTTTGTTTCTTGCTTGACAATGCATTTATAAATGGCCTTATAGGTACAAGGACTCGGAGTTGAACATGGGTGAAAATAGTTGTATTGACCGATGCGTTTCGAAGTACTGGCAGGTAAACCTTGGCTGTGCATTCTGACTTCTCTAAATCTTGTAGTTAGCTTGGAAAATGTAATAAATACACATAGATCTACTTTCAAGTGGTAAAATTATGTTGGCTGCATTAGCTATATCATCTTACTTTCTTTGTCTAGTGGAAATGGGTAAAACTTTCTTGAACAGATTGAGTAGTTATATTTAACTTTTAAGAGATGAGTAATCTTTTCTATTGACAAATCATGTGGCTTTTGGTATTTCTCTGGTTTAATCATGATATATTTTTTTTCTTTTTTCTTCTTTTTACACTTTAGGCTGCTGAGAAAAAGATATATTTTAACCAAATTACACGAATAGAATAGATGACCCACTACTTAAAGTGGATAAATAGCTTGGTAGGCCAAGGCTTTGGGAGACCAGAAGTGCTTATTTTAGAAACTGAAGTGTTTGGCCAAGCTTTAGGCGAAAAATAAGTGCTGTTGGGGAGTAGTGGAAGCTAAACAAGTATCTTTTCTTCAAAAGTACTTTTTTGAAAAGTACTTTTGAGAAAATATACTTAGAAACACTTTTTCAAAGCTTGACAAACACTAATTGGTTCTCAAAATTTTATTTTCCAAATTGATTAGCCAAACACAAATTGTTATCATCAATAAGCACTTTCCAAAACAAGTTGATTTTAGAAGTTTGGCCAAATAGGCTATAAACATGGATTTCAACATCTTTATAATTATTGAATGGAATGAATATGTAAGAAAGGAGAAAGATATGCATTGTTTTGCCATTCATATACATCAGTGTATATGCACTTGTTCACGTACCTCTGGTAACACCTTGGAGGCCCGGGCTCACTAGATGTTGGTTACAAATTATAGACACCAAATTAAAGGTGAATTAATAGCTTAGTTTTCTCCCGTTCTCTCTCTAGCCTCTTTCGTTCTCTCAGTGCATTGCAGTGCTAATGTGCACAGTTGCTCTCTAGCCTCTCGCTTGGCGTGTTATAGTGCTAACATGCTCCCTTTGCCAGAATGGCGGGGGGAGGCAAAAGAAGCCAGTTCTGCTATTTGAGAAAGGAGTTCAACATCTTGTTAAGATCATTGGAAGAAACCAACATCTCTTCCAAATACAGATACAAACCCTCATACTCCAATAAAACTTTTGCCTAAGGTAGTTGAGAACTGGCCTCCATTAAGGACTTAGAATGCAAAGACGACGGTGAAGGTTTCCCTTACAGGTGCTAGCACTAGAACCATTATTATGGTAAAACATGCTAGGCTGGAATCAAATAAGACCCGTTCAGCCTTGAAGGAACAAACAATAGTGACCACTGCAATAGTAACTAAGATCCCATCAACAGCCACCAGTCAAGCAATGGGGAAATGACTCTTGTCAAGATCTTTTGTCGAGAAGCAAGCCACAGATGAGGAAATGACTTGGTTAACATTTGACCTCTTTCTTCTAATGATGGTAATATCATCCACAGAGACTTGGTTAACATTTTTCCAGATGTTGGACGATGGGGGAAGTATCAGACTCAGATTTTAAAAAATTCCAAAGATAGCAGGTAATGGTCGAGTTCGTTGTATCACACGAGGAGAGCTTGCTTGAAATCATCGGTTGCCTTTTAAGATGATACAAATCGTGTTATTAAAAGCGCAGAAAAGCGTGCCTCGAAGCGAAGTGAGGCCCTTGCACTTTTTAGATCTGAAGCATGAGGTATTTGAAAAAGCGCGCGCTTCACCCTTTGAAGCGCTGAAGCGAGAAGCACTGAAGTGACGCTTTTTTAGTTTAGTTTTCTTAAATTTTTTTTTAATGTTTAATAGTTTTGAAATTAATTTGACCTACTATTGCAACTAAAAGCTTCTGCTTTTGCTTCGTGTCATCTCGTCTTTTCTTCTTTGCGGCTTTCTCCTTCTACTTCGCAACATCTCGTCTGCTTCTGCAAGTTTCAGGTAAGTTGTTCGTCGTCTTCTTCTTCTTCTTCTTCTTGATGGTGCTCTGTTTTCTGTTCTTTTTAGTGTGTAAATTTTTCGTTCAGTGAATGTACTTATGTTATTTGCTATATGCAGTTTGACTATCTATTTACTTTAATCTAAGTTGAAACTTGAAAGATTTGCTCAATATGTTACTTCTATTGAGTTTTTGATGGTTTATCTATGTATATTTCATATATTTTTATTTTTATACTAAATAGCACTTTCCTTAAAAAAAAGCACGCGCTTCGCTTCACGCTTCTCGCTTCTGTGAAGCGAGACCTCATTGCTTTTTTCCGCTTCTCGCTTCTCAAAACACTGGATACAAATGGGTGGAAAATCTAAGAGATTGTTCCATATTGGCGTCTAGTTGTTGTAGAGGCCAATCAAATTTTGTTGCAATTCAGAGTATTGCATGAATAGTAGTTGGTTTGATTACTAGATTGAACATGGAGTTAAAATCAATATCCGGAGTGAATCGCTTTGAAATGAGTCTTGACTTCATAATGATCTAATGAACCATTAGCTTTTTACTTGATCTTGTCCAACCACTTATAAGAAATGATATTTTTAAAATGATAACATGGTAGCAATTCCTATTTCAACAATGCGTCAAGTTATGAAAAACCAAAGGTGGTCATTGGTACCACGTGATCCAAAAAAAAGTTGTTTCGTAGAAGTGTGGTAGTATAAGATCCAGAGGAAAACTGATCCTTCAATAGATTGTTTCAAGGCATACTCGTCTGGTTGCAAAGTGTTTAACTGAACATCCTAATATATTGATTTCCACTTCATAGTCAGCCTAGTTATCTCCAGCAACTTTTCTTGTGATACTTTCTTTTGCAATTAAACTTAAATAGCCTCTTAAGAATGCTTGACATAAATAATGCCTTCCTCTAAAGTCATCTAAGAAGAGGCGTTAGGGAACAACCCTCGAAAGTGTCATGAAAAGAATTTCTCCACACATGTGCCATCTTTAAAAGGCTATTTATTGTGTCAAACAAGCTCTTGTTGCGTGGTACGATGAACTCAAAACTATATTGCTATCTTTGTAATTTGTGAAATCTGAGTTTGATACTTCAATTTCATTTGTCGTCAATACCACGCCTTATGTACCTGGTTCATCTGTGTGGATGGTGTCTTAATCACGGGAAGCAAGAGTTTAGTTATTAATCCGTTCATTTAATTGTTGCTTGTTTCTTCATAAAGATGTTTAACAAACTTAACAACTTTTTAGGTAGAGGACATTAGGTTGTCTCAATACATACTGCGTGAGTAGAATGAGTTATTGCAATCCTACTAGAATTCCAATAAGTTCTCCAAGTTATTTTGGGCGTGCAAGCTAGCAATTGATGCAACCAGATACAGGGAAGTCTTTGTGAAGCTACAAGAGTGTATACAAAGTTGGTGTTGGTTGGATGGTGCAAGGTGGAGAAGATCCATCTAAGACCATCTAAGTTGTGCATGGGAAATGGTGACTTCCATGTGCTAAAGTCATGTCTTCCATTTGGCTTGATTGGAAGTTGTGAAGTGGGTGAAATTGGACTACTATTTTCTGGTAATGTTATTAGCAATACAATTCTAGAGTTGTTTGTCTTTTTTGGGTCGGGAGAGGGAATAAAAAAGATAAGGATCCTATGAGTTTAGAGCTTCTGGGCTCTTGATACACCATATAAACACCAAAGTAAAGTTGAATAAATTTAATGATCTTTGTTGAACCAGTGAGCAGCATTAAAGACGAGAGGAGGTTTTCCTGATCTAAATTGTGGCAGAGGAGTCTTACTCAAAGCTGGACCGTGAATGAACAACTTCACTGGATAGGAATCAAACCTTACAAATTGCCAAGGAAAAGATCAAAGTGAGACAATTGTGCTAATTCAAATCAGCTGTCAGGATTATTATGTTAAGATCAGGGGTTTGGACAATACTTGATTTTAAAATGTAAAAAAGTTTGTTGAAATTGATTTGGTTTTGAACGTGAGCACTTGGATCATAGAATATGTGAAAGTTGAAGATTTGGGAACGGAAACCATTATTTCACTTGAAATATTAGTTCAAACCAGTGTTCCAATATTCCACTGAAGTTTGAGTATGAATTTTAGTATTTGCAAATATACTGAAACAATATTTTATGTTCAAACGGGAAATTTCAAGCTGAATTCTGCTGTTGGCCTACTTGAAATATGAACCTAGTCCCTAGTATATATTCTGCTGTTTTAAGTGTTCCCCTCCCCACCCGACCAAAAAATTCACTCAAGATTTCAGTAAAGATGAAGCGGTGATTCTTATCTCTCTCTCCAGACCCCATTTATGGGACTATACTGGGTATGTTATTGTTGAGGTGGTGATCATCTTGATATTCATTAAATTTCCTCCCATCTCATTACTGCAAGACAATTAGATATTTACCGAAGTGTGGTAGCTAGTTGCATCAAAACTTAATATCTGTGCTCCTGAAACTTGAAGCTATCTAGTTGAGGTCGTTTTACTTCTTTTTTCTCTAAAATCCAACAATAACTTTGTACACCATTTAAATATTTTGTGCAGGTGACTAACCTAGTGGGAACGCTTCTTGGGAACACTCGACCCATGTAACTTTTTCCTGTTGTCAACTTGAGTTCAATAATCTATCAGGGAGAACATCAAAAGAAATTGATAATCCTTTTCTTTATTGCTCAAAGATGTTACCTCTTTGAACAAATTTTGCTATATTTAGGAGTATATTTCAACTTTACTCCTTGACAGTAAAGATGATCTGAACCAATATGTAATGGCTATTGATGATTTTTTGTGATACAGCATGTAAAATTTCAGCATTTGGCCAGAATGTTAGATTTTGGTGTTGCAATGAATCAATTTCACAATTTTCTGCCAGAACCTTGGAGCATCTGCATCTCACTTGATGCAGATATCAATGGTTTAATATGTTAAGTTTTTGTTCTTGTTCTATGTTATTTGTTTTCAACATTGTAGTATTCAAGTCTTTTCAACTGTTTGTGGTGGGAATATAATAAGCTTATGTACCCAAATTGAATCATACTTGGTCTTCGTGCAAGGTAAATCTACAACGAAGTCCCATGTTGATCATCTCTCACTTTCATTTTGGATTTCAATGTTCTGAGCCAAACTACCTAGGTCTATGATGCTCTGGCTGAGCTTCTTGTATGAATACATCCACTTTTTTGTTAATCTTTTTGGCACTATATCCCACACTATCATTATATCCATTTAGTGTGGAAATGTGAAGGGTAGAGGGTTTGGTTCATTATTCACCAAATCTAGAAGCATGAACCATCAGCACTTCGAAATTTCTCGGACATTTGTGATCTGACATTTGTCAGACTCATCGGAGACGGATGAGACTGACGTGGCTCCAATGATACCCCTTATTGCCAAGTGGCCAATTACCAGCTACTGTCACTGCTCCTGATCTGGATGTGAGCCTGTTGCTGATCCTTCCATTCCTTTTGCAACAGTAGCTCCTCCAGCCGATTTACCAACTGAACCTGAACCAGATCCAGCCCCTGTTGTTGCCCCTTCTGCCAGGGTAAACCCTCCTGTTGACATAACAAACACGGGGCAGCCTCCGTCACTGATGCAACGCCAGTAGCTACATCAGGAGGGGGCACAACAACATCAGGTGGAGTTGCAGCAGCTACTAACTCTGGTGCCAAAGAGGTAAATCCTGTCCTGGACCACCCCATGTTCTCCTTCATGCATGAGATTCTTGGTGGTTTGCGCCCTCCAGGAAGAGTTGTCACCGGGATTATAGCCAATTATGATGCCAACAATGGTGGAGTCCCTCCAGGAAGAGTTGCCTTTCCTCCAAGCTCAATAATCAAATCTTCCCAATCAATGGTGGAGTCCCTCTGAACACTATTAACGATGTCATCGCCAAAAACAATTGTCCATACCTTATAGGCCTCAACGGTCAACGTGCAGCTAACAGTCCTCCAAGACAGTGGCAACAACATAGTTAATGGTAGAACCACCAACCTTTTGTAACATGACAGCTTTCTTCTGGCCTATCCCTTCCGCAGGGGGCAAGGATTTTACTTGATAAGCTCTTCAGATGGCACCAGCCATACTTAACCTTGACGGCAGTTTTTTCATGGAGAACATGATCATGAAGTGGATCATTCCATTAGTTTCTTTGGGATTCACAGGACAGCCACATCAGTTTCTGACCGGTAAGTATGAGAATGCTAAAGCATATGCAACCATCGAGACTCTTCTTCATGTGGATCCACATACAACTGATGGTGTAGAAACAATTACTTACTTCACTGTCTACCTCACACCTTAATATTCTTTCTAGATAAGTTGTTTTCTGTATTTTTGAATCTTCACTTTACGCATGTCTTGAAGCATGTATTGTATGGTTAATTGATCATGATTTGTACTTATCCAATTTGGATTCTCATAAATTTCAAATTAATAAGAAAGGTAGTCAAAAAGTAGTAGTATAATAGTGAGGATAAGAGATAATCTTTCACCAAATGTGAAAAAGTGCTTCCAAATTGGAAAGAACAAAACTTGAATATTAACATTCAACAACCAATTGTGTTCATAAGCCCTTTCGGTGTTGCTTTTGTAGATAAATACAAGAAACTCAACACAATATGCAAAATCTATACAGTTTCAGTTTTTGCTCCTTTTTGCTTCCAACTTTGTAGCTTCTTTAAGAGCTTCTTGGGCATCATTCTCAATCCCAAGGATAAACAGGCCAGCTGCCTGGAGGTAAAAGGCAGTTGGCCATTCGGGGAAAACCACCTGAGCTTGCATTGCATCCCCTAGAGCCTCTTGTGGCAAGTCACTCATCAGATAACACAAGCAACGCCTGGCATATACCGTCGGTGATACCATCGTCCCTCCATCAATGAACTATTTATTAAACGGAATAGCATGTAAGTCTGCATTGTCGCCATTACGATAACAAATATATTTTAGATGGCCAAACCTGTGTATAGCAGTCGATGGCAGTAATGAAATCCTTGGCTCGGAAAGCAGCATCTCCTTGTTTCTTAGAATTCAAGGTTTCCTGCATCTGATTTGTCCACATTTGGAATGAAAGCTGTAATGGAATCATAAAATAACAAAATCAAGATCAAGTTGTACCAACAAAACTGAGACATGATTTATTGTGGGGCTATTTGAGATATGGAGATGGAAACACATATAACAAATAGATAGTGGAATCCCGCAAGTGGGATCTGGGAGGATAGAATATATGCAAATTTTATCACTATCTTATAGAGGTAGAGAGATTGTTTCCTGAGAAACCTCGTCTCAGACAGTGTACTACTGAACTAGTAAACTATTACAACACATTCAGATATCTTATATTGACTTATTGTAAATCCTTTTTCTTTTGGATGATCAACAGACAGAATATCTAAAACTTTTACTATAATATCTAAAAGAATAATACATGGGCCTAATAATGACACCTAGTAGACCCCATTGCTATTTGATGGAAAAGAAACAGAATGAGTAAATTTAAAAGGCAAAACATAGTGGACTCTTTTTTGTAATAATTAGAGAAAGAAGCATGATATTAAAGTTGGATCATTACCCTCTTACTTACCTCCCTCAATGAGGCATTATCCTCTTAGATCTTCTTTTAGGCAGGAAGGAGAAGGTAAATGTTCTGCATCTAAAATTAACCTTTTAAAAGTGGTTCCTCATCAAGATTATCATGATTACAAAAAAACTATTTAGGGAAATACTCCCTCCATTTCAATTTGTTTGGCAACTTTTGACTTGGATGGAGTTTAAAAGAAAGAAATCTTTTGGTGTTAACCGAGGGGTTAATTGTACTAGGCTGAGAGAAGAATACTTAAGCCCGAAGACATCTTTTACATATTTTTGAGAGAGACAGATAATCGATACTGCTAATGAATAGTGAAATTGTGTAAAAGAAAAGGAATACCTCATTGGCAATTCCTTCATCATCCTTGTACCCACTCTTTTCCAATATTTCATGAAGGGCAGTAAGATCCTTTCTCAAGCACGCTTCACCCGTTGGTGTCAGTAACAATGGCTGAGGTGGGGTTGCAGTTCCATGTGGAATGCCCAACAAAACATGTGAAGGAACCTGGATTATATCAATGGCAAACATGGGCTCCAAGCATTATATAAAAACAAATTATGGACAAACCAAGTTTGTTCATCTGAGGAATGAATATATGGATCCATTTTCATCTCATAAATGAAAGAAGTTTTTAATGTTTCTGTGATGTGTAAGCAAGTCAAGGAGCAGAGTCATACCTCTGTTTCTTTCTGAAGAGACATAAGTGAAGTGAGGAGAGATTTTGCGTTTGGCCTCTCACGTGCCTCATACTGTAAACAGCGAGTGGCCAGGCGAACAAGCTCAGTTCCATCATCATTAGAAAAATGACCCTCCAAACAAGAATCCATAAGCATCAAAAAATTCTTCCCCCGAATTAGATCAAGCGCCTACAAGAAGATAAAAGGAACAGTGTGAAGAACTCAAATAATAACAAAATTCAATTTATATATCCAAGAATCTTTTGCAACTTACATGGCTTGGAGGAATATGCTTTCCACTCAAAAGATCTAGCAACATTGTTCCAAAGCTGTAAACTACACTTTCAGGGGTAACTCTTCCTGCCAATCATAAATGCGGACTAGCTGAATTAAGGAAAAGACCATACCACAGTACTAAAAGATATGCCTGAACTAATTTGTATGTTATTCAAGCATACTGAAGTCTGGCAGTAAACAACAAAAAGCCATCTCAAATCCCCAGAGCACAACACATGAAAATAATAGCATAAAGAAATCATATTTGACCTGTTTTCAAGTACTCCGGGGGAGTGAAAGCCAAGTTTGTACTATAACTCTTCCCATCTCTACTATTCTTCATCAGGCCAAAGCAAGAGAGTCTAGGATTACCATCCTGTGAAAATAAGAAGCATTACACCTAACGCAACGTAGGATTAACAAAAACTGCGGTAGAATCAAATTTTACCTGATCAAATAAGATTCTATAAGCATTAAGATCGTGATACAATGCCCGACCTTTGCTACTGCAGTAATCCAAAGCTTGTGCTAGGTAAAACGCGACCCTCAACCTCATCGCCCACTTCATAGGTTGATTCTCCCCTAATTCCATTTCAAATATCAGCATTGACCACAGACTCATAAATTAGTTCCATTTGGAGTTGGTAAAAGCTAAGTTGCTTAGACTCGTTGCGGCACACACCGTCGACATTTTTGGAGGGTCCGGGTAAAAGCAAACACCACTGACACAAAATAACAGTCGATCTGCCTCTCAACAACAAATAAGTTATGCCTATATCACTTCTCTCAGACTTCTAAATCATGGACTTGACTATGATCTAGATCACAATAAATCCTATCAGCTACAACATAAATTTCCTCTAATCTACATTTCTGAGTTACGAAATGCTGGTAATTGGGGTTGGACTCACAGTGAAACAAATGCTTTGCAAGGGTCTCATTAGGCATGAACTCAGCCACCAGCAATTTTTCCTCTCCTTCACAGCAACATCCTATTAGATTCGCCAATCGTTCACTCCTCAGATTCCCCACAGCTCTAGCCTCATCCTTTACAACACACAAACATTGTCCAAAGTATAAACAAAACCAACTGATACACAAGAAAGGATTACAAGTTGGGACAATGGAGCAGCAAAATTTAATCAAAACTAACCAAGAATTGACGAGAATCAGGCCAAGCAGACCTATTGAAACGTTTAATAGCAATCCAACGACCATTCTCAAGCAACCCTTTATAAACTACATTTGGAGCTTTCTCTCCATGCTCTGACACAATGTTTTCAGAAGAAAAGCCATTGGTAGCCATCTTCAGCTCATCAAGACTAAACTCAGTAAAAACTGGAAAGGCATTTTTCTCATTTTTACCTCCATTCTCTGCCAGCACAAAGAAAAAATCTCATCAAAACATTCAAAGAACTACACAAAAAGCACAAAGTCAATATAGAAATATGACAACCAAGAAAATAAATACCCAGATCAGATGAATCAAGAAGGGATGGTTTGAGATGAGAATGCCACCAACAAAAAGAGAACTTTGAGCAACGAGCACCCATTTGACAGTAAAAATGAAGACAGCAAAACCAACAAGATTTCTTGAAAAAGGAGGAACCTTTATGGGTACTGTTTTTTCCAAGAAACCAATTTATAGGGATCCAAAGAAAGGATTTTTAAGCTTTTGCAGTTCTCTTTTGGTGAAGAAACATGACAGAAGAGAAGAACAAGGCAAATGGGAAGAAAGAAAGGAAAAGGAGGGGACTTTTATAGCTACTATTTTATTTTATTTTTCTCTTGAGGGAACAAAACAGTGACCCCAACTGTTGTTGGAATCCAAAGAAAGGATCTTTTTGCAGAAATTTGCAGTACCCCTTTTGGTGATTCTGTTAGTGTTGTAATTAGAAGTCTTTTTAAGAGCATGCAGAAAGCAAGAAAAAGAAAGGGGTATGTATATTAGAGTATACAACTATTACAGGGAGTATGGGGCTTATTGGATGAAAATATTACTTAGTATAAGAGAAGAGCAACAGCCAAGCCAACACATAGTTGCTTTTTTTTTTCATTTTCATGTTTCTCTCAAAAAGAGAAAGCCATGTGATGTTGCTTCAAGAGAGAATGATTTTCAATTCTTCATTGGTTTGTCACCTTCCCTTTTTTTGTCTATTTAAAAAATACTCTCTCTGATTATTATTAAATGTTACAAATTTTTATTTTTATTTGTCATTTTAGAAATCAAAATAAAATATTAATTTAGTTTACCCTTAATTTACTTACAAAGTTAATAATTTTTGAAAAATATAAAATTTTTTGAAAATCTTTAATGATCAATTCATTTTTAGATTACCTAGGCACTATTTCTTGAACAAAAATATTTCCATTTGCCATTATATTGATATTGATACTACTGAATGTATTACAATTTGAATTATAACTTTAATGAATGTTTTTATCAATTAATAGGAGTATAATGATAATCTCATTATAATAATCATTATGTGTTAAGCTAAAATTTGAAACACAGTATTCCTTCCATTCAATATTAATTATTTATATTATTATAAATAATCATTATTTATCAATTTACAAAAATTAAAATAAGACTATTTTTATCATTTTATTTTTACAATTAATTCTTTTTTAAAGGAGTAAAACAATAAAACTATCATTCTTATTTATGATTTATTAAAAAGATTGTGTAAAGAGACAAGTGCACAATTAATATAGAAGAGAGCGATTAATTTCAACTTTTCAATATTACATATATAAAATTATAAAATTAAATAATATTTTAAAATTAGCAAATATTAAAGTTTGTGTTTTTTTTTCTTTATGCAAAAGTTTCAATTTACTCATCATTCCTCTTTTGTGAATCTCACTTAACTAATCTTTCCCCCACTACTCATGGGGGACCCCATGACTTTCCTTTTGGAGATAATATCTATATAGTAACTCTTCCACCGTCGGGTTCATTTGGACATGTAATGTGAAATTAGAATAATATAAAATTATTTTAAAAAATTTAAATTTTTATATAATTTTATTAAGTAACTAAATTATGATTTTTGAATAAAATACTAAATATTTTAACTATCATATTGATTATCACATATCGTTATATCTTTTTTATAAATATAAATTTATGATTATAAATTTTTTAAATACATATAATTTTATAAAATTTACTAATTCACAATAATGATAATTAGTAATTCTAGAACATAGATCTTTTGCATGGGACGAACAATTTTTTTACATTAAGTGATAATTATTTCTTTTACAAAATTGAAAATGTTGAATTGTTTTTTTGATAAAATATAAAGTGATGAGTCATATTTAATGTTTAAAAAATGGAATTTTCAATGGAGGATTTGAGATTTGAATAGTGATTATCAGTCGCATGTTCAAACATCTACTAAATCTAAATTTATATTCAAATAATTAAGATATTGTCTTTAATTAAAATTGGATGTTGAATTGTTAAAATTATTTACTTTTCAGTATTTGAATATGTATCATTTATTTATTTGTAATCATGAAAATATATAATTCAAATAAAAAATAATAAGATATTTGAAAAAAATATATAAATTTAATAAAATAAATTATCATTTGATTAAAAATGAAATATTTATATTCACTAGCGATGATGTGTATGATTCATGGCGGTAACGATAATGATTGATGTTAGTGGCTGGTAAATGTTATGGTGATAATTATAGTTTGCAATATAGTGATTAGCTTGATGGTAGTGGTGGATAGTGATGGTGATAGTTGTAATAGTGAAGTTGATTGATGTCAATAATTGATTTTATTGATCATAGCGATTTAAGAATATATAGTGATTGATGATGTGTTGGCGATAATTGGGTGGCAATATTAGTTGTGATGGTGTATATATGGTTGATAGTAGGAATTGACCTAGTAATGATAGTGGTTAATAGCAATAGTGAAGATGGCGAAGGTGATAGAGTCAACAATAGTTATTATCATAATGATGAAGCTGATAGATAAGGTAGTGATTGGTAGCAGTGATAGTTGCTAATATTGATTGTAATGACAATGATGATTAGTGGTGATGCTTGGTGATCATGGTAGAGTAATGGGGTAAAAATTATTCAAACAAAAGTATTTTTTTTCAATGATATTGAGACTTCGTTCAAAATCTCAATAATTAAGATCTATTCAGACCAAATAACAATATACCAGAATAATTTCATTTAAATGGGGTCAGCAAATGGTAAAGTATGCGTAGATCTTATCCCTTAGTTCAACCTTGAACTAACTTTAGAAGTTCAAGATAGAAAGGTTGTTTTCAATAGACCTTTGGCTCAAGAAAAAACAATTCAAAGAAGATTGAAAAAAGGGATGATGAAGTAGAGAAGCCACGAAAAATATTACAAAGAATATAACAAAGTAATTTTAAAAAAGGAGCAGTAACTACAACATAATACTACGATAATTGAACAAGAACCAAGAGATAGTAACAAAAATTGAAGGACAAGAAACTACAAAAGTAATACTATGACCAATAATTGTAAGGAAAAACAATAATGCATCGGTCAACTATGTACTAATTTTCTAATCCAATGATGTCCTTTATAATCTCCTATTTAAGGTCATGTCCTTGTGAGTTAAATTTGTGTTGTATCTTGTCTAATCATCACACCTTAATACTTATTGAACCCAAGTTTATCCCTCTTAAAAGTCATATATAGACAATACACCTAATCACCAGGGCAAATGCTTCTCTCTTTAATTTTTTACATATCTGAATCATTTCAGCCCTACTTTTTGCTTTTTATAATCACTCAAGAGCACTTAGACCTTGTCTCAAATATTCTTACTTCTAATTGTATCTTTATAAGTATGCTTACACATCTATCTCATCATCCTTATTTTGCAATTTTTCTATTTTGAACGTGAACGTTCTTGACTAACCAACACTTCGCCTTGTACAACATAGTTTGTGTAGCCACCACTCTATAAAATTTACTTTTAATTTTGATGGCATCTTCTTATCATGTAAGACTTCAGAAGCAGGTCTTTATTTTATCCATCCTACACTAATTTGATGTATGTCATCATCGTAATCTTCTTATTTTCTTGGATAATAAATCCCAAGATACTTGAAACTTCACCTCTTTTTGATGACCTAGGTATCAAGCCTTACATCCACGCCAATATTATGCATTACATTACTAAATTTACACATCAAGTATTCTGTCATGATACTACTCAACTTGAACCCTTTAAACTTCTGAATTTGTCTACAAATTTCCAAATTAGTATTGACTCCATAATGAGTCTTGTCAAATTAGAACTACATTATCAACAATAGCACTTTACCTTGGATTTTTTGCGTCAATTAATCTATCATCAATGCAAAATAAAAAAAGACAAAAAATTGATCGATGGTGCTATCATATTACAATTTGAATCTCCTTTTGTTTACCCTTGCCCCTTGGTCTTTGTCATCATATGTGTCCTTAATCGTCTTAGTATCTGTAATAAATACACCTTAAACTTCCTAGCATCCCATAAATACTCCCTTGACGCTATCGTAAGCATCTCCATAAATACTCCCTTGACTCTATCGTATATCTTTTCTTGATTCGATTAACACCATGTATATATTCTTCTCTCCTTACGTTGCTTCACTAGTTTCCTAAACTAAGATCAAATTAGTGTTTCAATTTTAATATTAATAAATACATTTAATATCCTAAGGTCTCAACAATTCAAATTCAGACATGCAATATAAGTATAAATAAATGAGACAAAAAAAATACTTACTATTATTTTATACGGACAAAATAAAATTAACTAATTTTATCTCGTGGTACCCTTAATATTATTAATTCCTCAAAGTAACCTATATTGGTTATATTGCTTAGAAATTATAAATTTTAAGAAATTCAAATAAGTAATTATTAGTTGATATTATGATTGTCCAAGTATTAATACGATTAGTTTAAATCTTATTCTTAGAGTGCTGGTATTAAAGAGGGATAATGATATACCAATAAACAAACATATCAATAGTCATGTTTGTTTAAAAGTACTTTTAAACGTGCCTAACTACCTACCTATATCCAATTAGTCATTTAATTTCCAACTTCTGTTGACTATATATATAATTGAAAGTGGAAATTTGCCTAAATCAATCGACCCTTGCTGACTTTCTCTTTTTATTTTGGCATAATACACAAATATAACCTCAAACTTAACATAATTTTTTAAGTTGGAACTCAAATTTTCATAGTGTACAAATATGACCCTCAACTTAACAATTCCTGAACAAGTAGGCACAGGGTAGTTGCTGACATGGCGCGTGAGATATAATCGCGCTGACATGTTTTTTCCAGCCAATACTGTGATGCCACGTTCGTTCACATAAGCACAATCTGTACACGTCACACCATTATTTTACACGTGACATTCCTAAAAAGAATGAAAAAATAAAATGATTTTTACAAAAAAATTACAAAAATTAAAAATTAATTTTTTTTTACATAAATTACAAAAAAGATTTTTAAAAATTACAAATTATTTTACAAAAAAGTTTAAATTTTGTAAATTTAATTTTTTTTTACTTCAACTCGGACCCTCATCCCCCTATCTCCCTGCCCCCACCCCAATCCCTTTACAAAAAAATAAAAAATTATTTTACGAAAAATTCAACTCATCCCCCATCCGCCCCCACCACAAACCC
>JAOTQR010000109.1:5516103-5531552 GCA_025774065.1 Solanum ossicruentum | reverse complement strand
GGTACCGTACTTCAAGTAGGCGATGGCATTGCTCGTATTCACGGTCTTGATGAAGTAATGGCGGGTGAATTAGTAGATTATTTAAATACTCGAATCTAAAACTTGTAATTATAAATACAAAAGGTATTTACTACAATGCATTTTTTGCAGGTCATGATTTAGTTTTCAAATGTCCTTCTTTCACCTCAAGGTTAACCACATTTTATTCTAACGTCTACTATATATAAAAGCGGTTAGATCACAAATTTTGGCTTAACTTTGAAATTATATTTGAAGATTATTTCAGACAAGTGTTTGTTTATCAAATTAACCCTTCATTTTAACTTTAAACTTGAAATATACAATTTAAAGTTTAAAATAAAAGTTTCAAGAATTTGTTAAATTTTCACTCACAAAACTTCAGTTTTCACATTTAAATCCTATTTTAAATTTTAATTATTTTTTTTTTTCAAATTTCAACCAACTCATATGCAAATGTCTTGGGCCCAATTAATCCTAAAAGAGCCCAAACATGAAGAAAACCCAGTTACTGAAAGCCCAATTACCATTTCCCCTCACCAACCAAGCACATGAGTTTCCTGTGTATGGCTTCTGCTCCATTTCCATTGACCCTTTTCCCTTCAATACTCCAAAGGTAAACTTCTTCTCTATTTCCTTGTTGTATTTCTCTGGGGTTTGATTTTCTTTAATATTAATGAATTCTTTGGCCTTTATGTGCAGATACTGAAGCAGTTGATGACTTGAACTGTATTAACAATGTGGTCAGCTTCAAATTTACACGCTATGTCTTTGAGACCTCGAATCATCCAACCCCACTTCTGCAATGACGTGAGTTTTTCTTTTTCGCCAAATTATTAGTACTTTTTTTTCTAAGTGAATATGGGTAGGTATACAAAAAGGGAAAGAGTGACATTTGTTGGCAACAACTAGGTAAGCTTCAATCCCAGTATTTGTAGAACTGTTTAATTGTAACTGAATGAGGTAGGAAAAGGGAATAATTGATTCTTAAGGTGTGTTTTAATATATAGATCTTGATAATTCAGGCAGGAAAAAGGGAACACTGATAACCCTTCCCGGTGGCCCAGTGGTTTGGGCTTGGTGCTTTCATGTTGGAAGTCTCAGGTTCAAAACCTTTGCCAACGAAACTAAGAGATTTGCCTTCTGGGTCGAGCTCGTCACATTGGGCTTTGACCTGTGCACACCCAAAGGGTAGCAACTTCGGATTCCCCTTGTCATTAGATAAAAGGGAACACTGATAGTTTGGGGTGTGGCATTTGCGAAATAAATGATAGTTCAGTGTGTTTTTGACCATTAACTTAATTTTTTTTCCAGCATAAACTTAATAAATTGAATAAAAATATTCTCAAGTGTAACTAAGTTAAGCATACCAAAATGTGTAAACCTTAATTTCAACTAGTTTATATCCTTTATATGGATGTTAGGCCTTTGTATTTTTATATCTTTTTAATTTAAGTCTACTTGTATTGTGAGTGATTTTAGCTTTTGTTTTTAAGTAAACTTACTTGTTCTATCTTGTTCCTCTTTTAGTATTTTCAAGATCATTGTTTCACACCTTTGTATGGGCACATTTGGAGGTTTACATTGGACATAACTAAATCATCTCAAGCAACCTTCTCTTGTTTTATCCTAATTGTGATAAATCCTTGAATATTGATACGATGGGTTCATATGGCCGACCACCAGTAATTTTGGGAGTAAAGTTTAGTTCATTGATTAAAGGATTCATACATCCTACAATTTTGGTTTCTAAAGTTAATGGTTTAGCATTTGGCATTGTATAACCAACAACTGGTATTGAATTCCTTTTTTGTTAATATCATTGATGTCAAATTTGTTTGTAATAGTAGTAGTGAGTAATATCTTATATTATGCAATGCTAAAGGAAAAGGTTGGTATCTCATTTTCATAATCTTATCATAGTGTGTGAAACATTTTCTTAGATTTATCATTACAACTGGTATTGACTTTTTCTTATCCTCTTCTTTTGGTGATCTTTTTTTTTTCCATTTCCTTCAAACCACCAGTTTCAGTTCCTTTTTTTCGTATTTAACTAGGTAGAGGATGGATAAGTATGCAACGCTTTATTACTAGTCAAATGAATAAATTTTACAGGAAAGGGAAGAGAAGGAAAAGATCAGGGCATTCAGCTGGAAAATGTGATTGTTGAAATAGCAAGGAGTGGTATTTGGAAATAAATGAATTAAGGTGCTTGCAAGCTGGCCTGAATATTACAGTTATAAACTAAATGAATTAAGCTAGAATTGTGGTGGCATGTAGAGGTGGTGGTCTTTAAGGTGCCTGTGGTACATATGCTGCTAGTTGGTTGAAAGCTGATTTAGGTCCTAAATGTCAAGGCCCACAGCAAGGAATATAATTTTTGATTTAACAGGAAGTGTTCCTTGGTAGATTTTTAAAGAATGTCTTCATTCCTGTAACGAAGTTGTTTGGTCTACCTTCAGCTACCTGTTACTGTAACTGTTTCTCTTCCTATGCTTCTTCAGTCTTACCACTGTTGCCATATTCTCTGAATGACTTCGGTATCTTTTTATCTTCCGTTTTTGCTGCTACTTTCTACGTACACTCTTAAGCCTAAAATTTTTTATTACTAGTGTAGTGATTATACACAACCAACTCCTAAACCTCTTTTTTTTTTTTCCTTTCTGAAACTGGTAACTTTGTATATGTATGCTAGAATCATCTTAGAAGAGTGGTAGTACCTCCCATATTTACAAAGTACTACCTACATCTATCATGATTCTAAAACATCAATGATAGAGATAGAATCATTAGAAAGAAACTGGTTACACCAAAGACACAGGTGGTAAGATGCAATTAAGCTTAATTTGTTACATACTATTCTCTATGCTCTCAAAACACCTAGAATTCCTCTCCTTCCATATTGTCCACCCAATGCTTGCTGGGACTGAGTGGAGGCCACCAATGAGACTCCTTTAAACTGTGCGGGATATACTGTCACAGGTCACTCCCACAGTTTCATGCAAAACTGATCAACTCTCGATCTTGGCCAATATATGTCACTCCCGTGGTTAGCATTAATTACTGGCTTGAGTGCCTAGCTGTTCTCATGAGTCTATATTTGTGTTTGATTTGCCTGCGGACAACCAAAAGCTTAAGCTTGGGGAAGTTGATAAGTCGGCATTTTGCCAACTTATCTTTAATGCTAAATTCATGGCCCATTTGTGTGGTTAATTGACTAACAGTAATTATCCCCATTCCATTTTGTGTGGCACCTTTTGACTTGGCAGGATGTTTAAGGAAAAAAGGAAGACTTTTAAAACTTATGGTCTAAAAATCATTTTTAGATATTTGTATGGCTGAGAATCATTTCATTAGAGGAATTTTAAAATTAAATTGTTTCCAATTAAAGTAAGCTGACGTTCTTTTCGGGACGGACCAAAAGGAAAGGGTGCCACATAAAATGGGACAAAGGGAGTAGGTTATGAAAGCTATGAAATTATTCGATAGAAAGAAGTCGTCAAAACTGCCGACTTATCAATTGTGTGAGACACATAATAAAGTTATTCTGAGTCAATATATATTTTAGTGGTTTGAAAGGGCAAAGGAATTCCCTTTTCACGAATTCTAGGAGCATATGCATTTAAATTTTCTGAAAGTAAAGTAAAAGGAAAGAAAACTGGAAGAGTTTAAAGTTATGTCGAATTCTGTAACCCAAGAGGCCTCAATCTATTTATTACTATTGTTCTGCTCCTATTTTATTTATCCGGGGAAGCAAATATGTACTTACAAATCGCATTATGTGTACACTTTCTAGCTGCATTTCACCTTTATTCTCCAACTTCAAATGCAGGGCTGCACTAAGTTCAGACAGCACATGTTTTTACCTTGGTCCAGAATCCACCAAGACGAGATCGACCACTGCCTTACTTCACATCTCCATATGCAGTGTTGTGCAGTTTTAGCTGACACAAATAAGATACTTTCTGCCAATTTTCTTGGAAACCGTGCTTTTGATTCAAAATCTAGAACTTTCAGTAAGTTCTTCTTGCTTGGTTCAAAGATATCTTTAGAACTATGATATCTCTCTTTTAGGATGTGTAAATGTAGTTGAATAACATAAGATTGTTGAGTTTATCAGATATGCCCTATATATCCCATCATTTGTTATCCCGCTAATTAACTTGGAAGCGAGGAATATATATTGAGGATCTATATAACTAACTCCAACTAGTTAGGGGTTGCAGCATAGCTGATGTTGTTAATATTCTTGGGACTACTAGAATGGTACTATTAGCTGATGTGTTGCCATTTTCTGTTACTTGGACTTCAATAAAATCGAGGATGGCATTATGGGAAGAAAAAAGCAACATCTAGCATTCGACCTACTTCTGTTGCTTCGACCTTCATAACGTCTTACAGTTGTAAAATCTCCCTAATATCAGTAAGAAACGTATGCTTTGAGAAAGCAGTTTTTATTTACTCCTAGTGAACAGATACCTAAATTCTTGTCTTTTGTCCTCCATATTTAGCAGTGTCAGGCTGTGGGGAAGTCTTGATATATGTACTGTATGTAGAATGTCAGGGGTAACAGTCATTTATTTCTTTCCTCTTTAATCTCTAGTTTTCTATTTGGGTTATACATTAGATTTCTTCTCTCTTAAGCTACTACAAAATGGGTCTGATTGTGTATTTATCCAGAACAGCACCTTTCAAACAAGCATCCCATTTGCTATTGCTGGGACGATGTCAAGTCACAAATGAAGATTCAGGAGGAACATTGAGCGGTGAAAGCATCTTGCAAAATGAAGAAACTTTGGCTCGAGATTTAAAGACTGCTATCAAGGAGGAGAACTATGCCCAAGCAGCAAAAATCAGGGATAGCCTCCGCCTTCTCCAGGAGAATAGTAAGGCATCTGTACTAGCAGCAAATGCTCGATTTTACAATGCTTTCAAGACTGGAGATTTAGCTGCTATGCAGGCCCTCTGGTCGAGGGGTGAGAATACATGCATCGTGCACCCTGGGGTGAGTGGCATATCAGGCTATGATCTTGTCATGGGAAGCTGGGAATTTGTATGGGCAGAATATGATTTCCCACTTGATATAGAGATCAGAGATGTCCAGGTTCATGTTAGAGGTGATCTCGGGTACATTACGTGCGTTGAAATGGTCAAGACAAAGGGTAGCAGCTGGGGAAAGCAGTTTGCTACTAATGTGTTTGAGAAGGTTGATGGACAGTGGTTCATATGTATTCACCATGCCTCCTATATTGACTTGTAAATTGTGAAACGAGAGACCTGTTTTAGAGGGAGCGATAATCGTATATTATTATACGTTTTGTAACCTATTATTAACAAGTCCTATGATAAGCATGATTAGATTAAATAGCATGCTTAATCAAGCTCCTGAAACCAGCTTATTAGAGAAGTGTCACGGCTGAATCATTTTAGGATTGTTTATACTAGTAGTTTGTGTTTAATCAATTTTTCATAAGTGTTTTGCCAAATTACGTTTGCGATGAGAGTCTTCCAGAAACAACCTCTCTATCTCATAGATAGTGGTAAAGTTTGCATACCATATTATGGCTAATTCATTGGTGCTTCTGGAGAGTCAAATATGTATTAGATTGATCCACAACAAGAAGAAAAATCTTAGTTTAATGAAACCTGAATAACCAGTACAACCATCAACATTACCTTGGATAAAAACTAAGGAAACGACATCCAGCCACTGTATATTCTAATTCAAGAGTTACTACTACTTTCTCTCTATCTTTTCCACTGAGTTCATTCTATACCTTGCGGCATGACATTATTTCCTAAACATTATTTACAGCTGATCGATCAAGGATCGTACAAGATGATTAGGAACATGTGAAGCTAAAACAGTCTTTGAGTTTCCTAGATCCTTCCAACAGGTGAAGGGGGTGGAGATGACACATATCTTTGAGGGACTTGTCCTTGGACTGCGGTTGAAGCCTTCATCTCCCTCATGGCATCTGGAGAAGCCTTCTGTCCAATTTCAAAGAGGTCAGCTAGTTTATGACTAGTCAGGGCAGATACACAGATGGAGAATGCCTCTAACAAAGGAATCGATGAATCAAATTCGACAGAGTAAAGTCCATTCTTGAGTGGTGCCATACTGAAGATAGGCTTACTCCTCCGACCTCCTCCCTGTGAACAAGCGTTGGTAACCAAATATAATTGACTTATCAAGAGAAGTAGCAAGCAAAGCGAAAAAAATGTTTGACGCAAACAGGTACCTGAATCAAAAGGTTTAGAAAATCTTGGCTCCTGCAATTCTTATCCTGTTCAAGTATTTTTAGCTTGCAACCGACATCCCACCCTCCACAATCACATAATCCACCAGATCTCCATCTTTCGAGCAATGAAGAAGGAGTTCCATCACTTGGCAAGCTATGTGTACCACCAGGAAGAATAACTACAACATCACTGTATGTTTCACAGGTCTCTCCAGGTAATTGCTGCATATCTTCTTGTTTACATTGACTTGAGTTCATAACGACAATGGCAGCAAGCTCTTTCTTTTGACAAGAATCAGGGACTTGCTTCTCCATCTGTCCACAATCAATGCTATACAAGACAGATTCCCTTTGCACATATATGCTTTTCTGGTCGTGTACACTCGAGTTTTGAACTTCAGAACAAGAAATCTCCATCTGACCAATAACTTTATAACCAAAGCCAGCACTTTTCTCTTTTTGTCCATGGCTTATCCAACTCCCACTCCTCCTTTTAATTTCATGGACTGCATAGAAAGCATAAACCAAGCTACTTCCCCCCTTCCCGGATGTTGGTAATTTCTTGACAGCTGCAGCAAGAATGCCACCATCATCGTCAACCACAAGTTTAAAAAATGGAACTCCATCCTTAAGTGAAAGCTGCAGAAGAGCCTGAAGAGTTGAGGGGTGATGCTTTTTCACATGAACATATTTGCTGTGGTTAATGGGCAAAGTATTGCCATTTGAGTTTCCATTAGGAGGAGGAAATGTCTCAGCTGAATGAACGCCCTTAGGCTTCAGCAATGGATCTAGGAGTCTTCTCAAAGGAGATCTACCTCTGACACCAACATTTGGCTTCTCCCCGTTACTGAGATCTGTACTGGAAGAAGCTCCAGCTGGGCCAGACTTGGGGATGCTATTTGCATTAATCAGTGGTGGAGCAGCCGAGGTCTCCTTAAAACTGAAACTTCTGCTCATTCGACTTAGACTGAAGCTAAACCTCTTATTAGGGGATGGATGTCTTCCCTTCATCACTACCTGCTCTGCAATGTCCAAATCTGCTCTCTGCGAAGTCTCAGCTGGGACTCCCAATTCTACATCAGATTTATTGTGTTTCCGACATTTGACATCAAATGATGAGCGACTAATTATCCTCTCATTTTGACATGGGGATGAGCATAAATCTTTTACGCCCCGAGCATTGGACAACTGGCGTTGCTTCACATGAGACTCAGTATTTGTTGCAGAGCTCACAGGCAGAGGACATGAATGTGGAACAGCAAGCAGTTCACTAGAGAATGATTCCTGAGAACAATCAGAAAATCCCGTCCTCATTGCATCAGCTGGTTGCTCATCAAAAGATGTTTTCAATTCTGAGAACTGAGAGGCCTTTGTACTTGTTTTTGAACGATGTTTTGGGACCAAGAGCACAATATTCTTGGGTTCAGCAGCATAATTTCGGGAACTAAGGTTGTCTTCATTGTTCAATTTGATCTCACTTTTACAATCTTGAACACCATTTGTATGACTACAAGGGACGCTGGCATTCTTAATCGGTACCCATGGCAAATCTTCTTCATCTGGTCTCATCTTTTGAACAGAATCATGGTCCATGTATTTGCCAATATTTAGTTCGGAATTGCGCCTGCGAGGTGGTGTCTCCTTCCTAAGGTGTTGTTTCTGCTTACCATGCTTTGTGGGGATAGTTTGCATATTGTGGGTCTGCATCATAACCTCTGATTGGGATTGCTGGACAGGTTCTGCAAGCTTTTGTTCATGAGACAGAACGCTAGGTACTGGCATTTGCTTTCTCTGAGAAGACATGCCATAAGCTTTGGGAGGCCTTACAGCAACAAATGAAGAACTGCCTGACAACGTTTTACGATGACAGCTTGCAGGCATACGTTCATTATACTTCCATTTCTCCAGACGCTCCCAATCAAGGACCCCAAAATTCAAAGCCTTCCCTTGAATACTTTTTCCCTTTTCCGCATGTTGCAAATAACCTGGCAAATTGGACATGTACTTGACAAGCTCATCATCTTTATTTTTCTTACTCCCTAACCACTGGTTCTGGTGATCGCGAGAGGAGGCCAATTGTGAAACATTCTGATTGACTGTCTTGCTCAAGTCATGATGCCTGCTAATGTATGGTTTATCTTCTGTGCTTTCAACTTTGTACTTGTCTCTGAGCTTTGAACTTTCATTTGCTAGGGATGATTTGGTCTCTTTTGCAGCACTGGAGCTTTCATGATGACGTCTAGTTTCAAGTCTGTGCCCCATTTTCAACTTTAAATGGTATACAATCTAATATCCTCCCTTACATTCTTTACTGCAAAGGGAAAAAGAGTTCTTAGTAATATTCGAAAGACATCAAACAAAAATCACATCAGAGAATGATATTCCCAACAACAAGGACTTCTATAGAAGACAATTTCACAAAAAAGTGGGAAAGATTAAGCAGACTATTAAAACAAGAACTCCTAGAGAAAATATCTATTTGTACTTCTTGAACCTATATGAAATCATTCAGGCCTAAGAGAACAACAGACTACATGTGAGTCGGATGTTTGACAGAAAATGGTAGAGCTTTATCTAGACCAAAAGCATTGTACCAAGTATGCAGATTAATGACCAATTTACTAAAATGCTTCAAATCAGTGCTCAATGTCTTTCTAGCAGCAAGCAGTCAATAATTCAGCTTCTACAAAATGTGGCAAATTTGCCAAATGTATGAGTATACCACTAGCAATTCATTGTAAGCAGATTGGCAAAGACTAGAGGGGAAAGTAAAAGGGCAGTTCCTGCTATGGGCCAGACCAAAAGGCTATATTATATGCAGCAACTTTACTAGTTACATCAGTTCCATGTTCACAAGGCATGACTAGAACCCAAAAATAAACAGGACAACTGATGGATTTGTGGAAGTACTAAGAGAAATCGAGCAAGTGCAAAGCTGAAATCTGATCATTTCTAGTAAATGCTACTACAAATCAGCCTTCTATGAAGATAACACAAAACTTATAACCAAAGAAGCTTTAGAATCACCTTTTGATTCTTATAAGAAAGAAGATGAATAAGAACCAAGAAAATAGAAATAGAAATATGAAACTACTAAAACATTTTGCTTGGCAACCCAATAGAGACATATTTTCTTCACATGAAAAAGCATGCCTGTAGGGGACCTGACAAAAGTGAGAAAAACAAATCTAACTAGACCAAAAGTATCAAAAACACCATCTTTTTCTGAGTCTTCAATGAAAAGATTCTGTATCTGTAACATAAAGTCACACAATTCCCACAACTTTAACTTACAAATTGAACATTTTCTCACCCATTTCAATCAAACACAGAAAACAATAGTTCAACTGAAAGTTGTGAATTGAAAAAAATCCTAATTTCTGAAAGCAAGATCTGAGAGGCAATAATCACAAGTGCTAATACAGTTCATTATGATTCCAACCCAACTCACAGATCCAGCTAAATGGAGCTCACTCCAAAAGTAAACAGAGTCAAAATAGCTCACAAACAATACCTAAGACCTTCACACTCACATAAAAGGATGTCAAGAAATGTAGACCAATAATGCAACATAAATAGAAACCCCATTTACACATTTTTTGTGTGGTAATAAAAAAAGACAAAAAAAAAGAGAAGATAAAATCAAGAAAATGCAGACCCATATCATAATTTTGAGTGGGTAAAAAGCAAAGACCCCAAAAAAGAAATCCACAAGACCCATAACACAATATTCATTGAACCCCATTCAAGATTTAGAGTGATTAAAAAGGAAAAGACAAAAAAGTATCAAGAAAATGCAGACTCATAACACCACAACATTCACTGGAACCACACCATATCTATTAGTTTTCAGGTCTTATCTTTGGCGCGGGGTAGAGCAGTTTGAAAGCTAGCAAGGCTCATAAGCTTGAGGTCACAGGTTCAAATCGTGTCTCCGCAACATCTCGTTCTGGTAACTAGTAATTAATTCAGGGTGGAAGGCAAAAGAAATCGTAGGGGAGGGATAGAATCACTACACTATCACGGCCAATTATACCAACTCCTTAATTTTCTTAATTTAAGGATATCTTTAATGCTATTTATGAATTCAAGGTTTTTTGTGGGTAAAAAGCAATGAGACCCATAACAACATTCTTTATGGAAACCCCATTTCAAGATTTAGAGTGATTAAAAGAAAGGGAAAAAAAACCAAAAAAAAAATCAAGAAAATGAAAACCCATAACCCCATTTCAAGATTTTGAGTGGGCAAAAGGCAAATTCAATTAAAAAAAAAAAAGCAGACCCATAACACAATATCCATGGAAAACCCCATTTCAAGATTTAGAATGATAAAACAGGATTTGAAGAAATGAATGTACTTACAGTAAAGGAAAAGAAAGGAATAGCAGAAGAGAGCAGAGAAAGAGAGGGAGTTCCAACTTCGAAAGCTAAGAAAATCTTGTTGGAATGACATGAAACGTTTTCTCGAAAACCGGAGGACAGAAAAAAAAGGGGGAGAGACAGAGTGAGAGTATACTACAAAACTGAGAGAATATCATACGTATAGAGAGAGAAAATCCCGCGAAAATCTAGAGAGAGAAAATCGGACGGTGTAAAGTTGAGTGGGCCATCTGTAGGGGGTGCCTGTGGGGCCCATTTATTTGACATGATTTCAACGTCTCGAATCCCTAGGCCCAATCACTGGGCCTTCCCATGTTTGCAAGGCTTATTTTCGTGATGAGGAGCAGATAAAAAAGTATTAAAAAAAGATGATTAAATAAAATATGATGTAATTTTATATTATTGAGGATGTGATCTTATTGAAAAAGTATTAGATATGAAATAATTTCATATCATCAAGACTGTGACCTTTTTAAGAAAGGAGTAGCGATTATATATTAGGATAAGTTAGTGAAGACAAAATGTTATCTTGTGATGGTTTTAGATTCATCAAACGATTAATCATGCTGTTACGGTTGTGATGTTATGACTTTTTGATTATTTTACTACTTTTATTATTATTTATAGAATTGACATTGCTAGTTCTTTAGTTGTTATTATATATCTATTTTTTTCACTTGGGTTGTTACATTTGAATCTAGGGTCTTTAAAAGTCAATTTATCCATCTCCATGAGATAATGATAAGGTCTAGGTATATCTATTCTTCCCAATTTTTTTTTATAAGATTTCACTGAATATGTTATTTACATTGTATTTTTTTTAATGTAGAATGCATATATTTGGATTTTGGAGGGCATAATATTAGACAATGTGAAGTTCATGTTTATATTTTTTGTATTTAAGTAGTAGTACAATTTTATTATTGTTACTAACTTTTCTCTATGTTAACCATTTTTGAGATCACATAGTTTTGTTACTGTTATTATTAGTTTTGTTGTTGTTATTATTTTGAATTTTTTTTTCTTAAATTGTTTAAAATACTTTACTTGAGTCGGGAGTTTATTAAAAATAATCTTATTTATCTCTATAAACTTAAAAGATAAAAGTGTATATACACTCTATAAACTTAAGTTCCATGAATGTGAACTCTTTTTAGAAATGCTATTCCTAAATTTTGTTTTTTTTTCTTCTTCTTAGAATTATAAAAGAAACAAATTTTCTTTCCCAAAATAAAAGAGTAAAAATACCCTATTAATAGATATTAGTGACCAGACCAAGAGGCAATTATACATGGTACTTTTTCCATCTTAAATTGTTTTTTTCTTTCTCTGTTTCTCAATTGTTAACTTGTCCATTTTTTTCCAATAAAACATTAAATATGTTCTGTCATTTATAATATTTTAGAATGTACTCTTATATATAATCCTCTTTTATTTTTTACTTTATTAAAAAGAATAGTTTTCCATATTTGCTTTTCCTTTACATTTGTCATTCTACTCTTAATCACATATTTTTATATTTAGAAATGAGTTTAATTTTGATGCATTGTCAGTGTATCAAATATTTACATCATCAGTTAATATTGATCTGCTATTACAGGTTACCAATAAATATTTTTTTATAGTATTTATTTATTTACATATATTTTAAAAGAATAAACATAATTATTATTTTTTTCTCTTTCTTATCTATTTCTCTCCTTTTCACCCTCTCTTTTTTCCTCTTTGTCAATAGTTTATTATTACTTTTTTATTGACTACTTCTACTAAAATCTAACTATCTGTTTTTCTTAATTATTTTACAAACAAATATATCCATTCTTTTCTCCTTCACTATTAGTCTTTGTACATTTTTTTTTTCAATACATAAAAATATTGCATTTTTATATTTACAATCAAAGCTAACATTTTTATATATTTTTTAATTTTATTTATTGATTCTAGGATTTATTGGTATTTTTTCACAAAATTAACTATTTTTTGAAGCATTCGTTTTATTTTTTTATTATTGTATTTTTCATAGATGATGAAAAATCTCTTGAATAACTCCCTACATCTTCCATCTCTTTCAAATCTTCTTTTTTATACATAGTTTATTAGAATTATTATTATTATAAATATGAATGTCATAATTTAAGTTTTTGTTACTGGTTATGTTGTTGTTGTTTTTTTAATAAAATGAAAGATGAATAGAATAATTTAAGAAAAACAAAAGGAATAAAAATAAAAAGAAAAGACAAGAATAGCATCGTCATTTTATCAGTGTCATATAATACCTGCGAGAATGAAATAGTATAATTTGGATTCAAATTATGAAAGGAAAAAAATTTAAAAATTAGGAAGGAATTTGAATTATAGTATGATTAATATTCAAATTACCTTTAATGTTTTTCTAAATTATATTCTTTTCAAAGGGTATAAATATTACTTGAAAAAATTATGATAATTATCTGTAAAGTTACCTGATAGTGTAAAAAATCTTGTACTACATATAATTTAAACTATATATTTTTAGTATGTATCGAAAGTCCTTTTATATATTTCCTGACTTAATAAAGTTTTGAATTAAACACCATCATATGAAATAAACAAATAGAGTACATAATATAAAAATATAAATTTCTTTCCCTCATTAAAGTATTACTAAATTACTAAAAAAAAATCATTACACTTTGAATAACATACAATTTCAATGGAAATGATATGAAAGTATACTAAACAAGTTGGTGATTAACGGAAAAAAAAAAGGTTGGTAAAGAATAAACTAAGTTACAAGTTATATCTTCCTTAACAAACACAATAACATGTTCATAATTCATAACTTGGTGGGAAAATAAGAATAATTTAACCAATCATGGGAAATAAAATAAAATCCTGCAATATATGATTTTCTTACAGTCATATATTATTTTATTTTGTTCCCTAGAGGAAAGGGTACCTTGTTTGTCCATACGTTCAACTCTGACGTATTTTGACAGAATGCTTTGGACAAATGTGAAATAATAACAATTTAACAAATCATAGGAAATGAAAATAATAATAATAAGAGGTACTAATAGTTTAGGGATGAACTGATAATTTGTGTTTAGATTGAGGATGTTTTTAGTACTTCTTCCAAATAATAATAACACATGAAATCATGCAAATTGTGGATACTATGCATTGAATTTAACACAGTTAAATATTTTTACACTATCAAGTCGATTTAATAATTTCTTCTGTTATTTTCGTCTCAAACTAATTAAATTTTTTAAGATTTTTTTCATATTCAAAATAGTTGAATTATTTAAAATTCAAAATGAATGTTTGAAACTTTTTCCATATTTACACTTACATTTATTGAAGTTTTATTTTTTCAAGGAGATAAATTATACTATATATTTATAATTTCATAAAAGGTAATAGTGGAAAATATGATTTAAAATTTGTCTTTGAATATATTTCTTAATATATGTGCATTTCTTTACAAATTCAATTAAAATTTGATGAAGGGAATAGCTAGGTTACTTTATTTTTAAGATTGTCAATTCATATGATTAGATATCAATTTGATTTTATTTCATGCTTGATATAAGAGTTACATTCTCTTCTATAATAAGCTGCTAAATTGAGTAGCTTAGGGTCATCGTGTCTACTTCAACTGCTCCAAGCAGATAGCTGAAGTAGACAGGTGACTATTGAGCTGCTTGATTTAATGGTTCAAGTCTGACATCTTAAATCCAACGTTCCGAAATCGAACATCAACAGCACCAACTTTTTTACGTCATTTATATTAATTATTATTTAATTATTTCTTCATTTACATTGTCTTGAGAAAACTAGTACTAGTATAAATCAAGTAAATTTGATAGTAGGGGTCATAGAACTAAAAAAATTTAACATATATCTTGTATTTATACAAGAGAAAATTAACATGTATAAGTAATTTATCAAGAACTCATATCAATATTCCTTTTAACAATTTAAAATTCATAAATTCAATTTTTTTTAAGCTTTTTCTATATCAGATTATATTCATAGTAATTGTTCACCAAGCAAGTAAGCCGAAATGACCAATTTACCAATCCAATTACACACAAAACACCATGCCTAGGATATCTATTATTACTACAATACTTTATTTTAATTGTATCGCACTATGTATAACCTTCAAAATCTTTCATCTTTTGTTCAAATCGAATTAGTAATTTTTTAATTATATAATGTATATTTTTTTTCTTATCCTGTCAGAAAGGGTACCTTCTTAGTCAATTGAAGTAGTTTTGATAGTGTGGATGAATCGTTGAAATAAGAGGCTTATATTGATTTCATTCATTTGTCCATTTCCATTGTTTACCTGTAGAAACGACATTTTTAGTCATGGTGAATTTGAAGCTGGCTCTTTTGGACTTTTTTGGTACTGGATGTTGAAAAATGTCACAAGGCAATTTTTATCTTTTATTTTATTTTATTTTATTTTTGCGTTGGAATCATATTAGCCATTTGCCACCTTATTTTATTTTAAATTTCCATATGTCAAATGGTACCTTTGATAAAAATACATCAATAATAGGACATACAACAACGACATACTCAATGTTGTTTCATGGAGTGAAATTTGAAGAGATATATGTAGACAACAAAACATAGAGTGCGTAATTTCGTTGGACTTTAACGTTTTAGCTTAGACTGTTAGAAACTGTTGTTCAATATGTATTACTAAAATACTTAAATCAAAAATTTTTGCAGAACAAAAACTTTTGCAGTAAACAAAACTTTTGTAGAAGAAAAAATATTTTGTAAAATAAAATTTTTGTAGAACAAAACTTT
>JAOTQR010000109.1:5470338-5487035 GCA_025774065.1 Solanum ossicruentum | reverse complement strand
TTACACCAGTGCATAGTTTCATTTGAGTTGTTACTTCATATACAGTATTTCCTGCCTTACATATTCAGTACATTATCCCGTACTGACGTCCCTTACGGGGGACTTGCATTTCATGTTGCAGGTACAGGTGCTAGTAGGTCTCTCTAGTAGGAATACAGGATATCCAGCTGCTCTTACCAAGCTAAAGGTTGCTTCGGAGCTTTGTGTGTCTAGAGCTCGTATTTTGTATTATATAGTTAGGCAAGGCGGGGCCTGTCCCGACCCTTGTCAGATACTTTTTCTTATCTAGAGGCTTTGTAGACTATGTAAATTAAAGTGTGGTCATGTGTCGTACTTTAGACACCGTGGCCCCAACGGCCTAGCCATATGCATTCCTTTTGGTTTGTTATTACTGCTTACTTTTCTAAAGGCATGTTAATATAAAAATCCTTAATGGGACTTGCGGCGTGACAATCATGATATAAGAGTGTTATAAAAAAAAGATTTTGAACGCGAGTTATGAAATTTCTGTCTCCGTTCAACCTGTCACGGTAAAATTATTTTCGCTATGACGGTGCCATATTGGTATCGTCATAGAGGGATAAGGGGCCGTTATGACAAGGCAGTCGCGAATTTTAATTCAAAATAATTCTAAATTTATTCTCATTTCTCTCATTTTGTACTTGAGAGATCATAAATGACTGAGGCCTTATTCTCTTGAATTTTCACCTATTTCATTATCAAAGGTAAGTTAATCATCCTTACTCGTAACTTGATTCCTAGATCTTAGATTCTAGAAAAAAATGATACTAGGGAAGATTCAGAAATGCAATTAATGGTGGGAAATGGCCATAGTTGGGGGAAGATGATTATGAAAGTGATCAAATGTTAGGATTTTGATATAATCCCGATAATTTAGGTCATTAATTGTTGATTATTATATTTTCTCGAGTGTTATAGACCAAGAGCAATCTAGGTGTTTGATAAAGGGGAAACCTCTAATTTTATAAAATTCAATGCTTGAATTCAAGGTAGGTGATGGTTTAATATTCTAATTTGTGTGATATATGATTATTAACTACTTCGTGGTACTTCTTGCATATATATGAAAAAGAAAAAAGTGATATGAAGTTAATCAATGATTTCTCTTGATTAAATTTCAAACAATGAATCTATTACTTGAACTTGGCAAGTTGTTAACTATTTAATGTGTTTGTGATCTTGACTATGATTGTGTTTTTGGATCAGATGTCATGTTCTAACATATTATTGGATCGCGTATCATATTTTGACACATTATTTGATTTAGTGTCTCGTCCCGACACATCATTAGATCAGGTATTACATTCCAACATATAACTTATTTAGTTGTTGGACCTTTGAAAGGACTATGATTGAATTTGCATTGAGATAGAAAATCATAAAATTGATATATCGAGCGTGATTTGTGAACATATTACTTTTTCTGTATATATATGACTTACTATATAATAATTGCTTGTTATATATCTTGCTAATCAAAATAGCCTCATGATCCTACCAGGGCACTGTTGTTTTATGTATTGATACTAGTTGTTTCTTTGTTGAGTACATGCAGGGGCGGATCCACATGGTCTTTTGTGGGTGCTCGAACATCCACTAACCTCGATGTAAAATGTATATTAGTATATTAAAAACATTGTTAAATTTATATAATTAATGAATAAGGACCCAATGAACAACTATTCAATTTAGCTTGTTGGTTGGAAAGTGGGTGCTGAACTTTACCTTACCTTAAGATTCGTGGAATCAAACCCCCCCTAAGGTAATTTCTTAATTGCAATTTTCTTTTAGGCTTCTAGTTCCTCTTTAATAATTTCTAAACCCAGTGGGTAACTACAAGTTTATAATTAGTAATTTATTTTAGTTACAAAATATAGAAAAATCATTAAGTACATGCTCTAATTTTTTAAATTAATGTTTCACCTTTTTCTTTATAGAATCACAAATTTTCTCGTCAAAAATATATAACAACTTTACAAGTAATTTTTATATATTCATAAAGTTGTTTAATCGCTATGTAAAAGATAAGATATTCACAAGTGTAAGCGATGTTATTTATTACTTATTCAAAATATGAAAGTCATCGAGAACATTATAATTTGTGACTCAAAATCTTTTTTTCTAATAATAATATTAAACATAGCTTTCTCATTAACTTCTTTATAATTGTGTTCAAATTAATTAGCCTTTGCACTTATACTAATGAACGATCGACTTGTTAAATAAAATTAAAGCACCCACTACCTTCAAATCCTGAATCCTCCACTGAGTACATGACATCTTCAGATGGTTACTAAAAGACATCAGCTAGGTGACTGAGGATTTCAGAGTTCAAGGGTGAGCCAATATCTTTCAGGCTACCATGGATTCTTCAACTATCTTAGTTCAATTGTTCTAAAACTCATACTTTTGTTATTTAATGGTTTAGTCTTTTGGAGTTGCATCCCTTTATGTCAAACTTGTAGTTAGAGTTTTTGTATAATGACTTTCAATTTCTAGGGATTGTTCTGCCTGATTTGTTTCTAGCGTGAATTCAACTCATTTTGCTTAGTTAAACTTGCTTCCATGATTTTAAATATCTAAATTATGTTTGACCAGTTTAGTTGGGTTAGAGCATTGTTTCTCCCATCGGAGAGTTAGTGTGATCATTTGTTCTCCCATCGGAGAGTTAGTGTGGATAGTACTTGTAACTCATTCAGGATTGTGACATACCCTCTGTTTGTTATTAATAGAGCAATTTTCTCTCATTTTTCTACATCTTAATTTTCTAAACTATTTTTGCATATTTTCTTATAAGTAAAAATATAGAGTCCTTGTGTGATTTATTACTGACTTTGAGTTCAACGAAGTTATTGGCATTTAAAGTACTGCTACATCAATAAGAGGTATGCCCGTTTTACTAATAAAAAAATAATTTATAACCTCAGATACAGTTAGAAAATTTTAAATTCTTTAACAACACCACAGTTTATGTCATTTCGAATACTTTATAATAATAATAATAATAATAATAATAATAATAATAATAATAATAATAATAATAATATATCTAGTAAAATTTTAGAAGTCAAATCCCAAAAAAATGAAGTGCATGCTAACCTTATCTTATATATGTGGAGTGTATGGTTGTTTCCCATACTTTCTACATATTTGTTATAATGGCAAAAATATCTAAGATATGTATCTGCAAACAAATCAACAATCTTAAGAAATGATTTTTTGTCAAATGGACCTAAAGCATGTGTGTGTGTGTGTAAGTGCTTGTCTACAAACCTCACTTGCTCTCTAAGTCAAAGCTACTTCAAACACAAGAAACAATAATTTCAATTAAAAATTAACTTAGTTTACCCATGAAACCATCCAAGTGAATGGGGTTTTGTAGACCATCTATCAAGTTGGCTGTCAATTTTTGTCTTAATTGGCCTCATCACTTGTTTTATAAAATGTACCAACAATCACTGCAGATTTTTGTTGTTTCCCATAGTAGTAAATCTCAAGTGGCAAGTAGCCAACTTGCACTAAAGAGTGAACACACATGCTTGTGGCAACTATAAAACTATCATTTTCTGCAACAATCTAAGTGGAGATACTATGAAAATTTATCCTTTTTGTTCACATCCATTCTCACATGATGTTCTTGAAACAACTACAAAATCCAAATACTTGTGTAAAAATTTGTGTTATTATTGTGTACAACTTGTATAATTTACTTTTGGTGATGATATTTTTGAGATGAAAGTATTTAGAAACAGTTTCTCTATTTCTATGAGATAGTGACAAGGTCCGCGTACACCTTATCCTCTTCAGACCCCACTTGTGAAATTTCACATAATATATTGTTGTTATTCTTTGTAGTGTGTACAGCTTACTCCCTAATTAAATTAATATGAACAAACAAGTATAGTGTCAATTATAAATTTGAGTTAACAAGATATATATTATTTTTAACATATCAAATTAAATAATAAAAAATAAAAAATTTCTATGCATTACTAACTTAATATTCTATTTAATACTATTCTTATATACCGTACCTATTTATCCCTAACTGATTTGTTTTTCCAAAGAAAAGGATATATCAATTTTCGCGGGTAAAGAACATCAATTTGCCGTTTCAAATTAACGGACGGCCGTGTCCCACTCTATAGTCACGGCCCCGTCATTGTCACGGCTCCGACACAGCCGGCGCTTATTTATTTACATTTAATTTAATAAAAGGGAAATCAATCAAAATAAAAAATCTGAACCAATCAATTTTATCTGAATTTTAAAATAATAATATTTTGATTTGGTTTTGGGTTTTGGGTTTTTTTAAAACTAAATACAGGAAAAAAATGAATTAAATTTATAAATATATGTAAACAAATTTATAATTATGAATACAATATATTGGTTTTATAAAAAAATTATAAATATTTTCTCAAAAAATTTATTTATCTTTAATAGGTTAATGAACTTTTAACGTTAAATTCATTTCTTAAAGAAAGTTATTAATTTAAAGAAATAAATATAAGATTTACCAATATTTTTTTGGTTCTTAGCAACTTTATTCACTGGATTAAAGTTTACATATCTGAAGATATTTTTTTCACAATCCAAAATAATTATAGTCACCGAATAATAAGTTGGAAAAGGTAATTATTATAGCAACAGAAAAAATAGAGGAGAAATAAATAAATTTCTTTTTTTTTCAAAAAAAAGAAACTTGAATCAAATTGATATCAATAAAATCGATGAATATGAATTATGTAAAGTTTTTTATTTCATTGATACATAAGGTTATGTAATGATCTGATCTTGTTGTTAAGGGTAGAGCAGTACGGAAGGATATTGAGCCAGAAAAATTTTAGGTAGTGAGTTAGAAGTTTTGAGTCTAGGTCAGCTTTGGATGAACTTTAGTCATGGAAGGTATAGGACAATTCAACAATGGGTTGACGATTAAATTGTGAATTTGATTATTTAAGTTGATAGCCTAGACAATAAGTAGCTTGTATGACTTCACAGAATTGAATTCGTATGAGTAAATCACGAAATTGATCTAGGCACAAAGGGATTCGAACGCGAGGTTCGAAATTATTATCTACGTGCAATTTGCTACGACAGAATTATTTCCTCTATGGCGATGCCGTATTGGCGGGATAAGTGATCTCCATGACAGTAGTGGGATTTCAAGTCAGAAAAGTCCAAAATTCTTTTTTATTTCTCCCTCTTCATTCTTGAGAACCAAAAATAACCTGGGACTATTTCTCTTTAGTTTTTCATTAGTTCCATTGTTAAAGGTAAGTTAATAGTTTTCTAACTTGTAATTTGACTTCCCTGTATCTTAGATTCTAGGAGAAATTGTAACAAGGAAGTATTTAGACTATAATTAATGGTAGGTAAAAGTCTTAGTTGAGGGAGATGATTATGAAAGTGTCCAAGAGTTTGAATTTTGATATGATACGGATAAACTAGGTCATTATTGTTGATTATATATTTTTCTTGATTGTTTATAGACCAATAATGAGTTATGACTTTGAAAAGAGAGGAAATTCTGATTCTATAGAGTCAAGGCTTAATTCGAGATAGATGATAATTTAATATTCTCATTTGTGTATTAATGTCTATCAACCACATAATATTTTTTTACATGCATGTGAAAAGGGGATAGTAATATAACACGAAATGTTGATTTTTCACAGTCAAATTACATGCGATGAACCTATTACTTAAACTTGACAATTTTTGAATTATTCATTATTGTTGTGACTGTGATTGTAATCACATTCTGACAAATTATTAAATCAGGTGTCATATTTTGACACATCTTTAAATTGAATGTCACGTTCCAATATATTATTACATTGAATATTATATTTTGATATATCTTTAAATCACGTGTCACATTTTGATACATAACTTATGTTATATGAATTCCTTGAGAGAACTATTATTAAATTTGTATTGAAATTGATAATTATAGATTGATATAGTAAATTGTATTCTTGAACTTGAGAGGACTATTGTTAAAATGGTCATTGTCAAAGAAAAGGCAGAAGCTCGTGATTCGAAGTAAATGGACTCATTTCCTAAGAATAGAACAAAAAGTTCATATACCCTTGTTCTGTTCAACATTATTTGATCTTTGTTGATTTGATATAAAAATTAAAAATAATAAATAATAAGGTAATATAATAAATATTAAGTCTTAAAAAGTATAATGAAAAAATTACTATAATTAATTATAAATATAAATTAGGAACTAAATGTAAAATTATTTTTTGACTTCATAAAGTGAATAAATATTATTGAACATTCTAAAATAATATAGGGACTAAGTAAAAATGCACAGACGGAATACACTATGTATTTTCTCTTAATATATTTATTTCCTTCTTTTTTTTTTCTTAATGATGCACGTACGTTCTCAAAATCATGAATTTGCCTTTATATCATTGGCCTCATAACAAATTAAATATCGTTTTTTTTCATAAACAATACTTTTATAAAGAATTTAGCATTATTTAATTAATATATTTTACCGTCATTATGCCACAATCAGCATAAACCTAGTGAATTTGATACGGAAATTCAATTGGATAATGACAATAAAATTGTAAATTCCATTTTTAACATTTGCTGGGCAGGACTAAGGATATATTTGTGTTGCTATAATTTTAACACATTCTAATGCCAAATGTCAAAATATAATTCTCTTTGATGGTTGTTTTGGAGGGTAGTAAATACTCTTGGTTTCCATTTATTGTATGTTCTTAGTTTTCATTGTATTTAAAATTGTGGATTACTTTTTCTTTGGATAAAATAATACATTGTTAAAAAAAGAAGTAGTAGTATTTCAAATTTTAATAATTTTAGCAAACTTAAAAGTCAGCAACAAAATTACATAAAGACTCTATTTTATTTTGTAATAAAAAAAAAGTATGCAGAAGAAGAAGGAGGAAATTTGATGATCAAAAATCAATTAATTCAACAAATTTATTTAATTAATGAATAATTCCTGAAGTCAAAGTCGAGCGAGCGATAACTATGTGCAAAGGATAATTTCTACTTAACTTTTTTATAGCTAAAATTAGTGTTTCGTAAGGATAAAATTTATGACCGTTTATTTTCCTTTTCACTTTGTTACCTCATATTCTTCCGTTCTCATTTCTCAATTTTGATTTACTTAAATCAAATATTTTCAAATATGAAAAAGTAAATATTAAAAGGATTTAACATTTAATATGTATACATAAAATTAGTTTAAATTTTAAGTATATAATTAAATTTATTTTATCAAAAGGATTCCAATATACACCCTTGCTCCATATGGTTAATTAATCCATAGAATATTATTAGTACATGACATTATAGTAGAAACAAAGTGGGTCGGCATGCCGGGCAAGAATTTTATAAAATTTCCCTCATTTCTCATCCAAATTAAAGTGAAAAGAGCGTCGGAAAATGACTTTCCTGGTTGCCTTTAATTTCCCCTAGTCTAAAAGCATCAAATATTACTTTATTTTTTCCATACTTGCTTTCTTCTTTGTGTTATTTTCATTCTTTTTTAAAGAAGGATGTCATTTCTGCAAAAAAAATATTAAGTCGAAGATATATAATAGTAGAATCAGAAATTTCATCAAAAGATTTTAAAGAATGAAAAAGTAAATATACGAAAAAATTGAAAGGAATTCAGTATTTGCTATATAATTTTTTTATTATAATAAGTAATATTATTTTTTATCAAACAGAGTTTGGATGAAATCCTCAAATCTTTGTGATATTGTTTCTGGTTAAGGATTTATTTTAAAATAGTTTTATTATCTTGCAAAAATGGAAATAAAATCTACATATATGCTTTATCTTTTCAAACTCCATTAGTGAAATTAGTATATGGAGTTTGTTATTGTTATACTCCCTCCGTCCTATATTAGATGTACACGTTCTATTTTATATAGTGGTTAAGAAATCATTAATAGATTGATAAATTTTACTATTTTGTCCCTTTTTCATATAAATTAGCCTCCTGAGAAATAAAATTTGGATCTTCAAAATTTGTTGAAACTTTCAAAGATCATATTATTATAAAGGTAGAATGGAAAACATTATTCCCTCTGATTAACGACAGTTGTCCACTATTAACTTAACACATAAAATAAGAAATAGTAAATAATGAAATAATTTTATCAGATCACCCTTATTAAATATAAAAAAGTAAATACTATTATTCAATAGCATCGATACAATAAATATAGAATGATAAATTATTCATTAATTGTATAAATTGGATAAATATTACTCTCTTCGTTTCATTTTATTTGTCATGATAAGGTTTGACATAATAATACATAAGAAAAATTTAATTATAATTATTGTTTGACTAATATATTCCTCATAAATAATTAAACTTTTATATATAGGTGCCTCTTAATTCTAGAATAATTGATGCTAAGAGCAAAGTTGTAAAAAATTAATTAATCGTCTCTTTAATCTAAATTAACAATTACTTTAGTATAAATATTTTTAAATATATTTGACTATTAAAATGAAACATAAGAACAAATAAAGATAATAATTAAAATAATTAATTTTATAAATGATCAAATAATACGAGATAAATTTTTTTAATAAAATATCCATGTGGATGGTTTACTAATGTTGAAAGTTGTATATATTTTTTCTTTAAACCTATGTTGGCGCCGAAAGAAAAAAATAATTAAGGAGTGGTGTTATGGCTCCCTTAATTGCAACGCAAAATGTCATTTTCATATCGAGTATAGGAAAAACACATTAACATTTAATGTCTTTCTTTTTCCAAAACAAAAATATTTGCAAATTTGCATATGAGATATGGTTAACTGATCCATTCAACATCATTACATAATCTTTGCGGCTATTCGAATGAATAATTAAATAATTCGATCTTATCCTTAATTAGTTATATAAATGCTATTAATCATTAATTAATTTATATTCTCACGTTAATTCCTCACTTTACATGATAGAAGAAACTACTAAAATGGATTTCCCAAATAGTCTCAAGATAAACATAACTAATTTTAGTGATGGTGAAGTGGAAATCATGAATTAAAAATCTCTTATTTTTTATTAATTAGAGATGAGAAATAACTTTTTAAAATATTTAAATTAATTAAAATAAGTTTTGAGCTGAGGGTTTCAGGAAATAACCTCTCTACTTCAATGAAGTAGCGATAAGATATGCATACAATCTACCCTCTCTAGACTCCACTTGTGAAATTGCACTGAATATGTTATTATTGTTGTTATTGTTTAAATTAATTAAAATCTTAAAGTACATTAAAATATTTCCCGCCTTTTTTTTTCTACTGGCATGTCCCACTCTGTGCTTTTTTATGGACTTTATGTCCACTCAATTCTCTACCTATAAGCTTTAAATATCCATATTTATCGTCAGTTATTTAATGTTCACACCATGTTTTAAATATCATTTCCCATAGACTTCAATTTTCAACTATTAATATTATTTTTCACTTATTTTTAGTTGCAATATTTATTTCTTTGTTTTTATTTTATTAGTCTTCAGATATACTATAAATAGTTATTTTAAAAGATCTGAATATATAGATAAGAACTTAATTATTTATACGAGATATATTAATCAAACAAAATTTCTAATTAATTTTTTCTTAAGGATTGACCCTTGTAGTGCTATAGTGGCATACTTAAGTAATGAAATTCTCGACCAAACACCAAACATTATCATGACAACTAAAATGGAATAGAAAGAATACTAAAAATAATTGTTCTAAAATAATTGTTAATTTAAATACTTAATCAAGGGAGCATCAATAATTTTTTTTCAACTTTGCTTTTAGCATTGATTATTTTAGAATTAAGATACACATAAATAGCTAAAAACTAAAAAAAATAATGAGGGATATATTAATCAAATTACGTTCTGAATTAATATTTTCTTTTTAAAAACTTATGTAACATCTTATTATGACAATTAAAAATAACAGAGTACTATATAACAAGATCAATTTTAAGATTAAAGACGTTTAAGTACATCAACGACGATCTTAAACATGTATAAACACATTTCAAAAGGGGAATTTATCTCATTTTTACGCAGTCAACAGAAAGTCAAATAATGTAGTGGAATTTGTTACTTTAGGGTGAATTTAATGTTTTTTTAGGGGAAAAATAGAAGATGATTGAACTTAAATCTCAAGGTTGACTTCAAATCATTTGTGAAGGAAAAAATATGATAAAAAATTTCTTCTTTTGTCTACTTAATTTCCTCCATGAGTCACAACAACTAGTAACAATATTGCACTACGTGAGAAACTACTACTGAAAAATTAAAGAATGATTTTAAATTTTAATTCAAAGATAAATGATTATTTCGATCTTTTTTTTCAAATAATTAGATTTTGTATATAAATTAAATTCATACACTCAAAACTTTAAATTCTATTTTTTTCATTTAATGCGAAGAGGAACTCGCAATCACTATTCTTTAAATGCGCACAAAATTATACTCTATTTTTATGTAATAACTTGCAAATTACATGATGAAAATAAGCCACACAATACGATAAACTCGATCTAGAAGACAAATCTTTTCGAGAAATGACTTTTAATCACCACAGTGCTAATCTTAGTCACCATTTGCTTTTCTTCGGATATATAATATTAATGCTATCTTATCGAATTGCTTTCCTATGTTGACCAAAATAAAATACTGCACCACACAAAGAAAATATGTCCAAAGTCTTAATGTCTGAACAAGGCAATTCTGGATTATTGTGCATAAAAAGAGACAGAACGCATGCAAACTCATTTGTGGAAATATTTTTGCAGACACTTCTCCCCTTCTTTAATTTGTCTTATTAGCACCTATTTTCAGAAAACCAATCAATTCACAGAGCTTAATTAATGGCTTAATACATGCTTTGACCACCCCTAAACTTGCACGGAATTTCTTTTGTTACACATTTTTGTTTTTAATTGCATGAAGCTACAAATTTCATCAAAAATGTTCAATATTTAACGTATACTTCTCTGTCTCAATTTTAGTTGTTAGCTATATTAAAAATATCTATTCCAGATCAGTTGTTCATTTAAACAATTAATCACGTTTTTTTCTAATTTAAGTCATTTTGAAATGTGAAAGACTTTATTACTAGTGAAAATTTTCATAAACAGCTTAGTCCTGATACTTAATAGTCAAAATAACTATAGTTTAGGTAATTACATTTTGTAACTATAACTATAGTAGCTGTTTGTATAATTTGGATATTTATATGTGTAATTTGTTGTCAATATATAAATTATGTAATTCGATGCCAATATAGAAACAAAATACGTATATAGAAATTTTGTATTTATACATTTTAAAAAATTTTCAAAACTTATACATATCAAATATATCAATACAATAATTATATAAAAGCTAGATAAGCATATACAAATTTTAAATTTATTCGGATTTTGAGATTTTCTTCAAGTTTGGAGTTGACCACGGTCAACATTTGGTCAAAACGACCCGCAAATGGTAATATGACTATTCTAATCGGCCTGAAATATGTTTGTTTGATCGATTTGCATATTTGATTTGTGTTTAGGAGGTTTTGGATGTTAAAACCAATTTCGAAAAAAATGAGTACTAGTACTTTATAGCAATAAATAAAATAGACGTAAAATGATAAATTATTCATTAATCTTATAGAAACAGTCTCTCTACTTCTATGAGGTAGCGGTAAGGTCTGCGTACGATCTACCCTCCTCACACCCCACTTGTGGGATATCACTGGGTATGTTGTTGTTGTTGTTATTCATAAATCTTATAAACTAGACAAATATTGTTGAAAACTCTCAAATAGTATAACAGATAGATAAAAATAAATGAAAAAAAATAATTTATAATTTAATTAATAATTAAATAATATAAAATAAATATTTTTAGTAAAATGTTCATATGCCGAGTAACTAATGTTTGAAACTTATATTTGCACCGAAAGAAAAAGATTATTAAGGAGTGCTCTCATGCCTCCCTTAATTGCAACCCAAAACGTCATTTTCATTTAAAAGAACACATTAACTAGCAATCAACTAGTAAACAATTTTTATAGTGGGATTAATTACCTTTTTTATTTTTGAAAAAAAGGAATCTAGTGTGCTTTCAAGAAATTGTATTTCAGTTCATAGTGACACATTCTTTTTACTGCTGAGGACAAGATATACTAACAATCAAGTAGTAACCAATAATATAGCTTTGCCTCACTAAATTTGGCTTGAAGTTAAAGCTAGGTGGGATTTCTTTTTATGACAAAATAGTAATACAGCCTTAATTAAGTGAACTTGTAGTGGTGGGCAGAGGACCCTATGACAAATTAATCACAAGAATTAAGAGTGATTGATAAGGACATTCACGTTAATTAATGATTATGTAGGCGTTTGGTGGTAAAGATTAGAAGAGAAAAGAGTATATAATCTAAAGATATTTGGGTAATAATTGACAAAAGCATGTTGATTTAGGGTTTTTATGATCCATGCATTGAGTGGTGGGGGACAAGTGAGTGGGATTTTTTCTTTTAATCCATCGTATTTTGGAGCCAGAGGATCTCAATTAATTCAGATTCATATCGTATAAGAAAAAAAAACACACACTCAACTAAAAATTTTTTTGTATTTAGTATTTGCATTTGAAATTTTTATTTAAGAAACGGAAGTATCTTATTCATTTTGTCATAGTGGTGAATGTTGAATTTAATTTTCTTTCTTGTGTACTATAGTGTAGTTGAAAATGTGAACCCTAATAATGTAGGAGATTTTTTGAGTGTTGTATAAGTTTTGCATCATGATGCACTGCTTTTTGTTTTTAATTTCTTTTGTTTTTTCACTTTTTTGTGTTTGATTTGTCTAGGAAACAAGAAAGTAGGTCAAGCTTCACATATTTAAGAATTCACAAGTAGTACTCTTGTTTGGTTGTTTATAGTTATAGTTAGGCATAGGACCATTTCACACATTTAAGATTCTTTTGCTTTTCGACTACTCCTACGTTGAGATTCTATTTCACACATTTAAGATTCTTTTGCTTTTCGACTACTCCTACGTTGAGATTCTTGAAAATATTGATGAATTATATTCCTTTTGTTTCAAAAAAATGATTTGATTTGATTTGATACGAAATTTTAAAAAATAATTTTTTTAATCTTATGATCTTAAGTTAAAGTTATGTTAAATGTTTTAAAGATACCTTTTAATTTTGTGACTTTTAATATAACAAGTTTTGCAAAAAAAAAAAATTGGTCATTGAAGGTTATTTCAAAGGACTTTTGAGGCAGTATGGACAAAAAAATTGTAAAATTTAAAGATATTTTAAATTTATTTTCATGTTAAAAAAAATTATTTGAAAATAGGAGCTATGTTTGAACATAGATATAAATTTGAATTGTTTTTGAATTTTTAGAGTGATTGGCTCAGAAATTATGAAATTCATTTTTTTCTTTTAGTTTTTCAAATTCTTGAATCGAATTCCGTAAAATTGTAACAATTTTATGTCCCAATATTTTAAAAAAAATTATTTTGGAGACAGTAAATATTATTCATGACCAAACGAGTGTTTAGTGTTCAAATTATGCAGAGGATAATCAATATGAGCTGACACTGTACCGTCTTGCTAGTTGAAAATCTATTTGATATAAAGATTTATAATTTACTGATTTAATATTTCTTCTCGAATTCGGATATTTTGGGAGATTTGATGTTATAAACTTTTATAAATTTATTTTTATTTTTTAAAATCATTTTTATATCTATTTTTTAAAAATATTTATGCATGAAATATGTGAGAAAATTTTTCATTTTGTTATGTTTAATTTGTAAATGACTAGAAAAGATTAGATATATGAATATTTTACAATCTATTATCCCTTGTAAATTACTCTAACATGCTATATGATTGCAATCCCTTCTATTTGTGGGGCCTTTTGAGTTGGATCCAAAGCTTCCCTCTCCCTTTAATTTGGTCCCAAACATAAAGATACTTTTTTTCCTTTATGACAATAAGTTAAATCATCAAAATTAAGTGACTAGTAAATTGTTTGAAATTTATGTAAGTTATATTAAATAGAGTGCACTCTTAGTTAATAGGGATGAATCGTGCGGAAGGAACCAAGAATGTTGTTGTTTGTAACGATAAGTGATTTAATATTGTAAGAATGTATCTATTAATTAATTATAATGAAATGAGAAAATATGTCGTTTATTAAAGTCTTCATATCTAGACAAGGGTTTCTGTAAATAGGCTCTCTATCTCTATTAAATAATGCTAAGATTTATATATATTTTACTCTTCTTAGACTCTACTCAAAAAATTTCATTAAGTATATTATTATTCTATTATATTCATCTAAATTGATGATATATTTACTACAGTCTACATTGTCTATGTGACCTAATGTGAAATGAAGAGAGAGGTCTTTTCCCTTCAAATTGCCGACATTTTCAAAAATATCTTATAGTTTTTAAAATATATTTTCGTAGAAATAGTTTTTTCGAGGACACTTTTTTCTTCTCGAAGTCCCAAATTCTTGTATGCTGTTGTAGGCCAATAAGTCACAGAGATTTGTATAATTACATTAGTTCTTTTTGACCCACAAAGTGAATAATAAGTGTCTGTGGGCTAAGGTAAAGATTGATTTAAATCAAATTATAAGTGTTCTCTTTTTCTCTTTTAATTTTGTGATTTCTTCAAAGTTATCACTTTATTATGTCCAACAGGAAGAAGATTCATTTTAAAAAGAATGATATCTTACTATAATTGAAATTAATTTACTTTAAAATTATTTTTTTACTTTTAATGAAATAAATTTTCAATCATACAAATATATAAGAATGATATTAAAAAAAAAATTTATTTTTTAAATATTATGTCAAATTAAATGGGAGGAGGAGTAGTAATTTGTAGGGACCATTGACTCACATGCCTAAAGTTCTTTTTGGGGCATTTTATTTTCTAGTCTTGGAAGTGAAGACAACTTCCATCAAATCATCCACCATTAACCCTCTTTGTCAAACATCAAGCCAAAATTATTGGATATATTAATTTGCATATGTATGTTGGCACAAGACTAGAAATCAATTTCTTTTGCTAATTTAAGATTGAAGTATCTTCAATTTATAAAATTTGTTCAAATTCAAGTCATTCACGCCAATTTTAGGTGATTTAGAATGGAATCTCTATGCACAATATCCTCTATTTGTTTCTTTGGTTGGGGACAAATTGGATTTTGTCATATACTCTTCATGCATTAGTTAGGAATTAGGACAAGTCTTGTGAACGTAGACGACTAGTAGACAAGTCAAAGAATAAGTAAATTCCATAGATCTAAGCTTTCTCTATTGTTTTGTTGTCATGTGATCTTTCTATATGATAAAATAGAGGTAAGGTATGGATTATATACGTTATTCCCTGCGGAGACTATAGATCTACTCTCTTAAAAGAGAATTGTGCATGAATTTGACGACAATAGTTGTTCTTATATGGGAGATATTCCCTTCTTTTCGTATTTTGCTTCTCGATAGTTAAACTATAGGAACAAAAAGACATATTCATTATGTTTCAATTTATACTATTCACTTTTATTTTTAATTAATTTCAAATTTTTTACATATTTCTATATTTAATAATAATTTAATTTTAAAATACTCAATTTATAATCACATAAATATTTAGGATAATTTTATACTGTTAATTACTTTTTCTTAAATTTCGTACTAAATTAATCAACTCATATAGAAACATGTATGAGATGGATGATAAAAGGTCCAAAAATGTATAGACCAATATAGAAACAACTTAGCAAACACATTAGTCGATCCCACGTTGGGAGATTGTGGTTGAATGATTTAGGAAGAACAAGTGTCCATTTGTTAGGTTACAGTGACAAGATAGTGCACATGATGTAACACTACTTTTTTCTTGTAGATCTAGATCTCTTTATTTATACCTTTTGTTTCTATGCCTAGTCACCATCCTTTATTTCTTATAACAAAAAACAAGATTAAAAGAATCTTATATAGATTTTTATTATACTAGACATCAAACTTTGGTAGGGATGTTTTGAGATTTCTATGAGCTAGAAATAAAATTTGCTATAGATCTTAATTTTTAAAAATAGTCAAAACATATCATATTCTCTATATAAAAGGATCAAAAATAGATATTTTAACTAACTAAAAATTAACTGTATTGAATCACATTCAGTAAAAGTTAAAATCAGAATTTGTCAATAATTTACAAATCATCAAAAATGTAACAACAATAACGTATCCAGTGAAATCACATAAGTGAAGTCTCGAGAGGGTAAAATCTACGCATGCCTTATCACTATCTCATAGAGATCGAGAGGTTGTTTCCTTAAGACTCTCTGCTAAAAAATATCAGCCCAAAAGCAAATATACAATATAAGGAAAAAAGAAAAAGAACACCGACTAAGCTGGAAAACAAATGATTATCTATAAATACAATAAAAGTATCAAAATAAAAGATGGACAATACAACAACAACATTACCTCATTGTCTCAAAGGCTCCAGCCCATTGCGGGGTAAGGGGGGTCGGATGTACGCAGCTGTTGACACCCAATTTTTACCCTCCACGGTGTCAAATTAATCATCGATGCCTTTATTTAAACATTTTAAAATA
>JAOTQR010000109.1:5432229-5446273 GCA_025774065.1 Solanum ossicruentum | reverse complement strand
AATTCATTACTTGATAGCATGAGTGGTTTGATAAATTGTTTGTAAAATGTAAGTAATTTATCTCTAGGTGGTAAATTTTCCTTGATAAAGCTACAACTCATCAACTTATCAGCCCATTCACATATATTTGGAAATTCCTCCTTATTCAATATGTTTACTTCCAATGCTTCTTGAATAACTCCAATCCAATAAGTTATCAAAATGGACACAATTTCCATGTAGCCAACTTCAGTTATTTCTCCTCTAAATAACATGTTATTATCTTTAATCATTTCATTCTCAAGATGTTTAAGTAGATCATGAAGTTCTCCCATGGCTTTCACCTTTTCTTCATAGTTGCTTCCATAGCAAACTTTTAGAATCTCTGGCAAACACTGAAATTGGATAATAAACACTGGTTATTACATGAAAATGATCATGTTTCCAGCATATTTTAAAGTGATGAAAAATAAATTGCAATCACAAATAAAATATGAAGAAACATAATTTATTGATAAGCATGTGGGCACAAATCTGTTACTCTCTTGATTCTTCTTTCATTAGATTTCTGCCGTTAGTGATGTATTTCTCAAACGTATGATGATTTTGACCTCCTTGAGCCATATTTTTATCCCTTGATAAGTATCCTAGGATTTATTGGATATTTGACATCTTTATCTCTTTAGAAATACTCACAATTTATGAAATATTTGAAATGTTTTTTTCAAGAGCATATAATACTCTTTGTATAGGTATAACTAGGGTTTAGAGTAAAGTAGATCATCATAAATTTTCAAGCATTATAAATATCAAACATACCCTGGAATAAACTCGAAAAAAAATGATAATTCAGATGTGCTTTTAAAGTTTACCTCAAAAGAAAAAAAATATTACTTGTATCATATCAAATAAACTCGAAAAACATACCTTTTCATCCATAAACTTAGCCCAAAAACGTGCGATAGCCCTTTGATAAGGATCTTTTGGTAGGAGAGGTGAACCATCCTTCCAAGTTTCATCAATATATTCAAGAATCACAAGAGACTCAACAATTGGCTTTCCATTGTGTAAAAGTACTGGAACTTTTTTGTAAATAGGATTATACTTGACAATTCTTGGACTAGTATTTATTGGAATTTCTTCTTCAATATACTCATATGGAATGCCCTTAATTTTTAGGGCAATTTCAACTCTTTTAGTAAAAGGACTTGACCAAAGACACAACAATTTTACTTCTTCCATTTTTCAACTTCTTAATTGCTCAATGGTCCTAGACTTTTGCACTTCTTATAAAAAACTATTTTGAGGCAGTTGGATTTTTCTGGCTGATTCAATTAAAATATCTATCCAAATAGCCACTTAAACATTTTTTAGTAGAAAAGTTCAATAAGAAAAAATGTTTATTAGAAATGATATAATTAACTAGATATTTTTATTTTGGTCTTAAAATTAATTCTGTTTTAAAAGTATAAATATCGTAATGTTCTAAAAAAAGTCCTTCATTATTAATTTTGATTTTGATGGATAAGATATATAAAAAATATTTTTTGATTTATAATTTTTTTTAAAAATATGTTTGAAAAAAAAGTAACAAGCAATATCAGAGAGGAGTGTAGCTTTTATGATTTATTACTAGCTGGAATAGTTGACACTAAGCTAAATTTTGGCATGTGACATCAGTATAAAATCAAATGTAAATTCTGAAATATTAAATTTTGGAAAATGTAAAGGTTTAGGTATGTTGTCACTTTCATTTGAATTTGCTTCTTAAATAATAGTATATATTTTAAAAAAGTTTCAAATTGTTTGGAAAAAATTACGGATCTTCGATTTGTTAATTTGAGGAGGAAAATGATTAATTGGAAATTGTATTACCAGAAACAATTATAAAACAACATAGAGATCATCCGGAAACAGTCGCACTATATTTTTTAAATATAGAGGTCAGACTGAATATATTCGAAAATATTAACAATGGGTGAGAGCATTTGAGACATTGAAATAATATTGTTATTGTAATTATAAAACAACATAGTTAAAACTAGTCTGTTTGAGCTAAGAATTTATCAAATCAATAACGAGAATACACGATCATTGTGTTGAATATTTTTAAATAATTTTCTATCTTTTTTTTTTTCACTTATATCATTGAGTTGATAACATACGCACACATGTCATCAACTTGGTCACCAAATAATTTCCTTTCTCCCCAAGTATTTTACAAACTTTGTCCCCAAGTTTTTCTATCCTAATGGTTGAGCCACTTTATGGTCAAAGGTTGACTCGAATTTCTTCGGATAAAAAATTATATTATTTTTATATAATTAAAATTATTTTTTATTTATATATGATAAATATCAAACTTTTTACAGTAATTATTTTTTTTTAAATTTTGAATTCCCTCCATTATAATTTTTTCTCCTCTACTCCACCTTAACACCTACAACAATAATTTTTGTTAGCCTGCGATCTTGAATCTGTAGATTTTAAAACCAAATTTCCTCCTATTAATTTTTAATAATAATCAAACTTTTCTCTTTATTTTAACTAAAAATTAAATTTTCTATTATATTTTTTCATTATTAATCTTTTTTTACTTCTTTAGAAATTATAATATTTTCAGATTGTTTTTTGAAGTAAATTTTTATTGATAAAAGTTTAAATATATTTTTTGAGTAGAAAAAGTAAGAAATACTAATTAAGTATATAAATTAATCAATGATATTCTTAATTTTATAATGAAGGTATTAACAAAGTGAGAAATTAATTTTAGTAATAATAGTAATCAAATTTTAAACTATATATATAGCCTATCTATTTTTATGAGGTAGTAGTAAGATCTGTGTACAATTTTTATCCTCCCTACTTGTGAATTTCTGTGTACATTTTATCCTCCCTACTTGTGAATTTCACTGGGTATGTTGTTCATGTTGTTAATAATAATAGTGATCGAAACTCTAATCATCTATATTTATACTATATTAAAAGTGTGAAGACCCTTAATAATGTTGATTGAATTTTTTGCCTTTTATTGAAAGACTCATTTTTTGACAAAATTGTCTTTTTACTATTTTCTTCTAATTAAAGTATTATTATTTTATGAATATTACATATAAAAAGTTATAAACTAAAGAATCTTTTTCGAACTAAAATAGACTTGATACAAAAGAAAATAATAATAGCTAAACTTCCAAATAATAATGATTAAAAGAAGTTTAAAAAAACAAAAAGTTCAATAAAACCATCCAAAAAGGACGTCCCAAAACAAATAATTTTCTTCATTTTTTTAATTACTGTATTATTATTTTAATAATATTAAACAAAATAAAAATAATAAATAAAAAAATTTTCTTATTATAATTAAATTTTTATACAAATAATCATTTTCAACTAAAATAAACTTGATTCAGAATAAATATAATAATAAAAAACTTTCAAATAATAATAATTAAAAGAAGTTTTAGAAAAATATAAAGTCCAAAAAAAAACGTCCAAATGGTCCCAAAACAAACTTTAGTTTTAGAAAAACAAAAAGTCCCCAAAAAAGGTCCAAATAGACGTCCCAAAACAAACAAAACGTTCTTTTAAAATGTAATCCCCCACCCCCTTCCCAAAAAAGAAACTTTAAAAAACATGTAAAAAAAATTAAAATTTTCTACTAGAAATTCATCTAATTAGGATTAAAATAAACTAACACAAAACATAAATTTCTACAATCCAATACTAATTCCAATAGGGCAAGAACACTTAAAGCAAATATTATCTATATAAGGAGTAAATTTCTATTTATGTCAAAACAACATGCTTATACACCGAAAAATTTAGAGATAATAATATTTATTCTCTCTTCCATAATATTATATCATCTCGTTAATCATAATTTATATGCATACATGTTGGTTGATAATTTATATGTATTTTAATTGGCTTCAATTTTATTTATTTATATACATGCATGAATGTAATATATGTGGTTATTTAAAGATTGAATGAGCTTTCAGAATACGACTTTAAAATTCCTACTACTCAAAGGAACTATAAACAAATATTCAAAGTATATTTATTGTAATATAAAAATGAACGTATTACATAAATTCTAAATGTTAATCATATAATTGTTAAGTGGGTCCCTCCAAATGGAGGGCCCACATGCCAAATTTGGCCATTCAAACTTGTCAACTCTACATGTTTTTTTTTCAAGTTTGGCCACTCAAACTTGACAACTCTGCAAGTTATTTTTTTTCAAGTTTGGTCATTCAAACTTGACAACTTTGCAAAATGTTTTCAAGTAGTCATTCAGAGTTGGCAACCTGCCAAAATTTCTCTATAAAAGGAGCATTTGCTCCTTAGTTCAAATTCATTTAGAAAAAGACAGAAAATACATAGAGAGCCACAACAACAAAAGAAATAAATAGTGTGTATTTTTTTCTTCTGTAAGATATACCATAAACTATAAAATAAAATAGTATGTGAAAAAAAATTAGAGTGTGTGCTTAGAAAATATTTTTTCATAAAAGAAATAGTGTGTTTACTATTTTTTGGTATTTTTCTGTGAGAGCCTACTATTTGTAATACTAGAAGAAATTGTATACTCGTGTCTACTATTTGTAATAGTAGAAGAAATATAGTAGAAGTATTGATTTGTGGATATAGCCCAAAAGTTTTCGGTGAATCACGTTAAATTTTCTGGTGTCTATTTTGTTTTATTTTTCCTCCTAAATTTTATAACCCACTTCGCTGTGTAGGCCCCTACAAGTGGTATCAGAGCCTGGTATAAGTTCATAGCTATGGAGGTAAAGACAAGCAAAATAATCAACATGAATGGTTCAAACTACCGTGTCTGGATAAGCAAAATGAAGGATCTTTTTATGATTACGAAGATGCACTTGCCAATATTCTCTACCGTCAAATCGGAAAGGATGTCTAAAGATGAGTAGGTGTTTGAGCATAAACAAGTTTGTGGATATATTCGACACTTTGTCGATAACAACGTTTACAATCATATTTGTAACGAAACTCATGTCATAACACTATAGAACAAGCTGGAGCAGTTGTATGTTTCAAAGACCGACAACAATATATTATTTTACTTAACCCAGTTGATGAAAGTAAAATATCAAGAAAATACTTTTATAGCTGATCACCTAAATAACATAGAAGGAATGGTGGACCAGCTATCGACAATGGACATAAAGTTTGATGATGAGATAATTGGTCTTATTATTTTAGCTTCTTTACCAAAGTCATGGGAAAATTTGAAAGTTTCTTTGACAAATACTGCACCAAACGGTGTAGTAAGCATGGAAGTTGTTAAGAGCAGTATATTAAATGAAGAAATGAGACGTACATCTCAAGGTTCAACCTCTTTCTCAGAATCAGAAGTTCTGATTACTGAAAAGAGGGGGAGAAGTCAAGTGAAGGGTTCGAGCTTCAGAGACAGGAGTCGAGGAAAGTCAAACAAATATGCAAATGTCGCAATTACTGCAAGAATAAAGGACACATCAAGCAATTTTGTTGAAAATTCAAAAGTGAACGACAAAATAATAGAGACAAGAAGGGGAAGACAAACAATGATGATGAACAAGAAAATCTTGTAGACGATTTCAACATCAGTTGTGACAGTGAGATTGTTGGTCAATTAACCACACAAAATCTTTTCTTATCTTACACACATGGAGACTATGGTGTTGAAAAGATGGAAAACAGAAACCTGTCAAAAGTTATTGACAAGGAAGATGTCTGTTTGGAAAACAAACAACGACATGAAACTTCTTCTAAAAGATGTAAGGCACATCCTTGACATGCGGCTAAATTTAATGTCTATAGGCAAGCTAGATGATGAAGGTTTCCAAAACAATTTTGGAAATGGAAAATGGAAGCTTACCAAATGCTCCCTTATCATTGCGAGAGGACACAAATCTCAAAACTATATGTGATGCAAGTAAAGGTATCTGATAAATCTATAAATGTGACTTAAAATGAAAATACCGCACGTTTATGGCATAAGAGACTTTGCCATGCTGGTGAAAAAAGAATGTCTAAATTAGTAAAAGATAAAGTACTACCTGATTTAGATCAGGTATCACTGAAGAAATACGAAGATTGTCTAGCTAGAAAATAAAACAGAGTCTCTTTCCATAGTTCTCCACCTTCCAGAATGAAGAATGTTTTAGATTTGATTCATTCTGACGTGTGTGGTCCACTACCAAAGTCACTTGGTAAAGCCAGATATTTTGTGACCTTCATCGATGACCATTCGAGGAAGACCTAGGCTTATACCATTAAGTCCAAAGATCAAGTGGTAGAAGTCCTCAAACAATTTCATGCCTCATTTGAGATAGAAATTGGGAAGAACATCAAGTGTGTCCGCACAGACAATGGCGGAGAGTACACTAGATCATTTCATGCTTATTGCAAAAAGCATGGTATTAGACATCAAAGGACGCCTCCAAAGACACCACAGTTAAATGGTTTAGCTGAGAGGATGAATCGAACTTTGATAGAAAGAACAAAGTGTTTACTGTTTCATTCAAAGCTAGATAAATCTTTTTGGGGTGAAGCACTACTTACAGCAGTGTATGTGCTAAACCGCTCACCATGTGCTCCACTTTAATATGAAGTTTCGGAGAAAATTTGGTCAGGCAAGAATATTTCTTACAAACATTTACGAGTATTTGGGTGCAAAGCTTTTGTTCATATTCCAAAAGATGAAAGACAGAAGCTTGATGTCAAAACACGATAGTACGTATTTACTGGCTATGGTCAAGATGAATTTGGCCATAGGTTCTATGATCCAGTGCACAAGAAGCTGATTAGGAGTCGAGATGTGGTCTTTATTGAAGATCGAACTAGTAAGAATATAAATAAAGTAGACAAAGAAGTTTTTACTCCTACAGATGATTCAACAAGCTTAAGCTTAAATTCTCCAATAGAAGTACCGACTCAAGTTGAAGATGAGGTTCATGATGACCATCCGCAAGATGCAGATGATGGAGGTATTCCCCAAGAGGATGAACTAGAAGAAGAGGATGTTGATGGTGGTCACACTCAACCACCAATAGCTGGAGAGTCTCCAGTACCCTTAAGAAGATCTACTAGAAATGTGCAGCCTTCTACTAGGTACCTAGTTGATCAGTGGGTTACACTAACTGACAGCGGAGAACCAGAAAGCTTCAGTGAGGCAATAGACGATGAAAACAAGTAAAAATGGATAGAAGCCATGCAAGATGAAATGAAATCCTTGCATGAATAAAACGTTTGATATCGTGAAGTTGCCTAATGTAAAAAAAATGAAGAATAAATGGGTGTTCAGAATCAAACATGAAGAACACGGAGTCCATCCACGCTTTAAAGCGAGATTAGTCGTCAAAGGTTTTAGCCAAAAGAAGGGCATTGACTTTGAGGAGATATTTTCACTTGTTGTGAAAATGACATCCATTTGTACTGTGCTAGGGCTGCCTGCAAGTCTCAATTTGAAAATTGAGCAAATGAATTTGAAGACTGCCTTTCTTCATGGAGATCTAGAAGAAGAAATTTACATGGAACAACCATAGGGTTTCAAAGTGAAGAGAAAAGAGGATCATGTCTGCAGATTGAAGAAAAATTTATATGGCTTGAAACAGACACCAAGACAATGGTATAAGAAGTTTGAGTCTGTTATACGAGAGAAAGGCTTCAAGAAAACTACTGCAGATCAATGCGTGTTTATTAATAAATTCAATGAAGATGATTTTGTTATCCTTCTACTCTATGTAGATGATATGCTGATTATTTAAAAAATATTTCAAGAATTAACAGTCTAGAGATGCAATTGAGTAAGTCTTTTGCAATGAAAGACTTAGTATCAGTAAAACAAATTCTTGGCATGAGAATTACAAGAGATAGAAGCGCCAGAAAGCTTTGGGTATCTCAAGAGAAGTACATTGAAAAAGTACTTCAAAGATTCAATATGGACAAGGCTAAAGCGGTTAGTTGTCCACTTGCTAATCACTTTAAATTGAGTTCTAGTATTGCCTTTCTACTAACAAGGAGAAGGAAGATATGGTTAGAATACCATATGTCTCAGCAGTTGGGTGTTTGATGTATACTATGGTGTGTACACGATCAGATATTGCTCACTCGGTTGGAGTAGTGAGTCGTTTCCTTTCAAATCCTGGAAAGGAACATTAGGCAACTGTTAAATGGATTTTTAGGTATCTTCGAGGTACATCCAAAATATGTTTATGTTTTAGAGAGGCAAAACTTGTGCTAGTTGGATACACAAATGCAGATTTAGCTGGCAATGTTGACTCAAGAAAGTCTACATCAGGATACCTGATTACATTTGCATGGGGAGTTGTGTCTTGACAGTCGAAATTGCAAAAGTACATTGCATTGTCTTCTACAGAAGCAGAATTTATAGCAGGAACAGAAGCTTGCAAAGAGTTGTTATGGATGAAGAAATTTCTTAAAGAACTTAATGTCAAACAAAACAAGTTTAAGATGTTTTGTGACAATCAAAGTACCATCCATCTTTGCAAAAATGCCTCCTTTCACGCAAGGTCCAAACATGTCGATGTAAGATATCGTTGGATAACTGATGCATTAGAGAAGAAACTGCTACAACTTTAAAAGATCCACACTAATGAAAATGAATCGGATATGATGACAAAGATTCTGTCAAGGGAGAAGTTCGAATTGTCGATCAGTTGCAGGAATGATAGAACTCTCCATTTGTCGGGAGGGGGACAATTGTTAAGTGGATCCCTCCAAATGGAGGGCTCACATGCCAAATTTGGCCATTTAAACTTGACAACTCTACAAGTTGTTTTTTTATAAGTTTGGCCATTCAAACTTGGCAACTCTGCAAGTTGTTTTTTTTCAAGTTTGGCCATTTAAACTTGGCAACTTTGCAAATTGTTTTCAAGTGGCCATTCAAAGTTGGCAACCTGCCAAAATTTCTCTATAAAAGGAGCATTTGCTCCTTAGTTCAAATTCATTCAGAAAAAGAGAGGAAATACATAGAGAGCCACAGAGAGAAAGTATTTATTTCTTCTGTGAGGTATACCATAAATTATAAAATAAAATAGTATGTGAAGGAAAAAATTAGAGTGTGTGCTTAGGAAATATTTTTTCCTAAAATAAATAGTGCGTTTACTATTTTTTTGGTATTTTTCTCTGAGAGACTAATATTTGTAATAGTAGAAGAAATTGTACACTTGTGCCTACTATTTATAATAGTAGAAGAAATATAGTAGAAGTGATGATTTGTCGATGTATCCCAAAAGTTTTGGGTGAATCACGTTAAATTTTCTGATATTTATTTTGCTTTATTTTTCCTCCTAAATTTTATTAGTCAATCTGCTGCGTGGGCCCCTACAATAAGTAGTGAGATACTAAAAACTTAAAACTTGTAAAGTATCTTTGAATATCAAACTAATATTCAAAGTATATATGAATTACCTTACAAATTTAATTAATATGAGACAGAAGAAGTAATATTAAAATAGAGCCCATACAATAAGTAGTGAGATACTAAAAACTTAAAACTTATAAAGTATCTTTGAATATCAAACTAATATTCAAAGTATATATGCATTACCTTACAAATTTAACTAATATGAGACAGAAGAAGTAATATTAAAACAGATAATATACACGGGCCATAAATTTTATTATAATTTTAAAAGACTTATTTTTGGGCAACTGCTGCAGCTTGAAAACGAGCTTTGAAAACTGAAAGTATTGCATCTCTTGGAGGTAGATATTCCTTGACTGGGTTACAATTAACATACTCATCTCGCCAAGCACAAAAAATTGGAAACTTTTCATTTGTTACGATAATATTTCCAGAGGCTTCTTCAACAATTCCCATCCAATATGCCATCAAATTTCCAGCTATATCAGCAAATCCAAATTTGTCACCAACAAAGAACTTTTTGTCTTTAAGCTCATTTTCAAGAATCTTTATTAGGTCAACCAATTCCTCTTTACCTTTGTCTGACTCCTCCCCACTGCCGAACAAAGCTTTTCCCATTACTGGCACACACTGTAAAATGATCATGCAATCAAAATTTTATAAGTGACATTTTATTTTTCGAAAGTCAATTTTAAAGTAAGTTATAATAATTAATAATCTAAGATATTTAAGAAACATACGCTATCAATTTGGAATAGTGTGAGAATAAAACAATAATCCTCCTATCTCATGCATATAACATCGTCTGAATTTCAAGAATTAAACATTTTTATTTTAACTGTTCATTCATACATCTAATCTTTAAGGTTGTTCAAAAATAATTTACATATGCAGAATTAGATAAAAAAATATTATAAAATCATAATTTAAAATATTTAAAGGCATAGGAATAATTGCTATTATTTGAAAATTCAAAATTATGTTATATAAATTGAGATAGAAAAAATAGTTATGTTGTGGAATATATATAACTTAAATCCAAAAGAATTTACCTTCTCATCAAAGAACTTAGCCCAAAAACGAGCTATAGCTCGATCATAAGGGTCTTTAGGCAAGATGGACGGACCTTCAAAAGCCTCGTCAATGTATTCAACAATTACCATAGACTCACAAATTGGCTTGCCATTGTGAATAAGAACTGGAATTTTCTTGTGAACTGGATTGGATTGAAGAAGAAGAGAACTTTTGTTATGTATATCTTCTTCTACAAATTCATATTCAACGCCCTTAATCTTAAGAGCCCACTCAACTCTACAACTAAAAGGACTTAATGAAACACCTAGCAACTTCACTTCACCCATCTTTCTACTTGTCTATATTTTGGAGAAAGTGTTGGGATTTTTATTCTTGATTTCTTGTCTTTTATAGATGAGAAAATTGATTAAAATATGTATTATATTTATTATTATAAGTGCAACCAAGAAATGAAAGCTCAATTAATGTTTCTTGATCAACAATTTAGTTTTCCAGTATTTTATGTTTTTTCCATGCTGACCAAATCTTGATCGGTGCCCGATTAGAGAATAATTATATTAATTTAAGATAGATTAAGAATTAAGCGATACTTCTTACATTCAACATTCACTATTTCATTGATCTATTTTCAATCCTTAAGTGAGAAGATTCCCAATTAAGTGAACTATGTGCTCATGTCACCCACATTTTTTAAATTAAATTTTTGACTGACTAGCAATAGTAACACAACTTGCAACATATGTAGTTGTTCCTCTCTTAATCAGAGATTTTGAGTTCGAGCATTAAAAATAAAAAATAAAAAGTTCTTGATAAGGAGTGCTTCTTCTCAAATAAAGTCCTATGCAGCATGAATTCAATATAATTAGACTCCAATATGAATATCAAAAATAAAAAATCGAGTGGAAAAAAAAAACACAACTTCTACCAAAAGAAATAAAGCAACAAAAATGGTAATATATTTGATATAATTTCATAAGAAAATAATAATTTCTGCTTCCTTTCAAATATAAAATGCTTTCACGGACTAAATCACCAGTTCTTTTTTTATTTTATTTTTTTCCCAAATCGATTGAGAAAATTTATAATATGATTAATTATACTATAACCTGCATAGAAAGTTATTCCAACCCTGCAATACGTAATACATAATAAAGATGGTATTTCACCATATCACAATTTCAAAGCACAAGCTAAAAATGATAGCACAATCAACCATAAGAAAACATCATGTTATGCAATAATATGTAAGGGTAAAATGTACTGCTTATGCAATAATCGCCGGTAAAGACCTCGACATTATAACATCTCTGAAAATATCTCAATATCACATCATGTTCAGCAAAAACTTCAACGTCACAATATCATCATAAATATGCCGGCAAAGACCTCGGCATCACAATATCATCATAAATTCACCGGCAAAGACCTCGGTATCACAATATCATCATAAAGTCTTCAACATCATAATTTCGCCTGCAAAGATCTCTACATCACAATATCATCATAAAGTTTTCAACATCATAACTTCGTCGGCAAAGACCTGGCATCATATCTCGACCGATAAAGATCTCGAACCCAATATTTTTCATCTCACTCATATCAATATTCGAAATCAATGCAAATATGCATGTCATGGAATGAATGCATATTAAAGTAAATATTTGTATGACTTTTGAATCAAATTTAATTATAAATTATTTGAAATAATGAAGATTATCTAAAATATATAAAGAATTTTAGGTGTCAATGAGAGTTTTGGCGCACTTTATTAATTCTATCCAAGCTCAGTAGCTGGTTGTGGAACGAGTGAACCTCTCCTTTCATCATTTGAACATGGAAGGAAAGGGAGATGAAGCCATTAACGTGAAAGAGCCCTTTTCAAATAATAGAAATTTTTAGGTGCTTTTTTACTTTTTTTTTTTATAATGCTGAATTAATTTTTTCTTGTAAATTTTAAATTTGTCTTTGAAAAATAAACTAATGTATTGGTTTTTTATAATTAATTTTTTATGTAATATTAATCGATAGGACTTTATTGATAATCCAACAAGATCTAACAACATTGGAATCTATAGTTGTGAATTTTCCAAAATTGTTAGCAAGAATTCCTTTTTTCAAAATGAAATCTTTTAATATATGAAAGAGTGAAAAGATAGTATTTTTGTATGTCATGAATAAGAATTTGTTCAATATTAATTTGATATACTTTTTAAAAAATAAAATAAAATAACAATTTTATCAAACCATCTTTCGATATAAACAAATTCAATACCTTAATAAATGAATTAGAAAATAATTATATTAATTTAAGATAGATTAAGAATTAAGCGATACTTTTTCCATTCAACATTCACTATTTCATTGATCTATTTTCAATCCTTAAGTGAGAAGATTCCTAATTAAGTGACCTATCTGCTCATGTCACCCACATTTTCTAAATTAAATTTTTGACGGACTAGCAATTGTAACACAACTTCTTTCACCATACTAGTTTTTTTAGATCGTGTGTTACATGGGCCTAATAAATGTTATTTTTTTCTTAATTTTTGTGAGCAAGATAAAATTTGAAAAGTCAATTAAATCTTTAATAGTTTTAAGTAGTCTTTAAATAATACACATAATAGATATAACATAGTAAAATTAGGTAGACACTTTAATAGTCACTGCAAAATTAAGTAGACATGTTCTTGTAATTTCATAGTTGAAGTATATGAAGAAATAATTATACAATAATTAATATAAATATCACAGTAAAATTAACCATACACTTTAATAGCCACTATAACACTAAGTAGGCACGTTGTAGTCACTTGCCTGATTCAAGCAGCTGCAGCAGGTAGTTTAAATAATAATTAATAGAAATGACATAGTAAATTTAGGTAGACGCTTTAATAGCCACCTAAATAATTAAATAATAATTGACATAAAAATATTGGCATTGTTGAGGTTCGATATCGAAACATTGGACTTAAGATGTCAGGTTTGAATCATCAAGCCAATATAAATTAATTAATGATATTCTTAATTCTACAATGAAGATATTAACAAAGTGAGAAATTCATTTTATTAATAATAATAATCAAATTTTAAACGATATATATAGTTTATCTATCTGTATGAGATAGTAGTAAGATCTATGTACATTTTATCCTCCTTACTTGTGAGATTTCACTATGTATGTTGTTCTTGTTGTAAATAATAATAGTGATCGAAACTCTATATCTATACTATATTAAAAGTGTGAAGATGCTTAATAATGTTGATTGAACTTTTTGCCCTTTATTAAAGAACTCTTCTTTTGACAAAATTATCTTTTCACTATTTTCTTCTAATTAAAGTATTATTATTTTATAATATTACATATAAAAAATAATAAATTAAAGAATCCTTTTCGAACTAAAATAGACTTACAAAAGAAAATAATAATAATTAAACTTCCAAATAATAATGATTAAAAGAAGTTTAAAAAAATAAAAAGTCCAACAAAACCATTCAAAAAGGACGTCCCAAAACAAATAATTTTTTTTATTTTTTTCTAATTATTGTATTATTATATTAATAATTTTAAACATAATAAATAAATAAATGGAATTTTTTTTATTATGACTAAACTTTTTTGACCTAATTAAGTGG
>JAOTQR010000109.1:5413237-5428224 GCA_025774065.1 Solanum ossicruentum | reverse complement strand
TAAATTTAAGACATACTTCAATCCCAACAATTAATCCAAATAAATAATTAATTTTAGGAAATTTCGGGGTTTAACATTTATCTCACGAAAATTTGATATTGGCGATTTGGCGTGACACATAAGTAACAAATTGAGACGTCTAGACATGCATATTTAAAATTGAAAATACTTATTTGCTGGTTGAGATTAAGTCAAAATTGGAGTACTAATTTTGTCCCTGTTCTCTAAAAATAAGTACTATTAGTACTCCCTTGATTCGTAATAATGATGCTTTTATCTTTTTATTTTGATTTGAAGTGGTATTTCTCAAAATCAAGAAGATATATATTTTTTCTTTTATCTTATTTTTATTGAAACAAATAGAGTTTTACATACATAATTTTTTTTTATCTGCTGACTTATTTGTCATTGAGTTGAGGATGTATCATACTCTAACGTATATGTTTTTATCTGCTGAATTATTTGTCATTGAGTTGAGGATATATCACACTCTAATGTAAATGTAAAAATAGTATTTGTGTACATACTATATTTTCTTAGCTTATTTTATAAAATTAACTGTATATATTATTGTTATTAAGAATTTTTCATAACTAAAACATCATTAAAGAGCAACTTCAGGTCTTTTTAAAAAAAATATTTAATTAGAATAATTAGCAAACACACTTTTCTTAGAGTAAATATTTAACTTCTTATGACGGATGCTAATTTTAGTATGAGGAATTTAACGCTAAATTAGTATTGTGTATGATACTAAGATTTATTTAGTCATTACTATTTCTAATTTTTAAAAACTTTTTCACAATTTTCTTTTAAATTTTTACAGGCAAATTAAATCACAATTATGAATGCAAATTTACATACTTGGTGATTAGAAGTTGCACTAATTAAATGAGTAAAATATTAGATACTAAGACTTATTCGATAATTAATTATTTTTAGTTTTTTTTCACAATTTATTTTAATTTTTTGATTTAAATTAATTATTCTTTTGGTCCACGAGTCAGAGTCCTCGATCCAGCCTCGATCAATCCATAAGTGTCGCCAGGCAGGGCTTTGTATGGAAAGCCCACCTTTATACCCCCAAAAGGAAAAATATTTATCCTTAAATATCCATTATTTTCATAACACTTTTTTATTTAAAATAACATAGATTTAGTTTAAAATTTGCATTGACGTCAAGCGTCCACATTATATAATACTGATAGAGTATTAATATACTGTTAAATTATCACAGAGGATATCAACAAAGTATCATAAATCGATATTGTATCATAGAGGATACCGATAGAGTATCAATATAATAACTGAATATTATAAAGGATATCAATTATCGACGAAGTATCGCAGAGAATTAAGTTCGGTCCTAGATGATGCGGATATGATATCAATATATCAACAGAGTATCACAAAGTATATATTTAGAGTTTAGTAAATAAGATTGTGACTTTGATTCTCTCAATTCGTTCTTATTTATATACTAGTCTTATTATACGTGCTTTGTGCGTAATCAAAATGTGTACCTCATTTGATAACAAACATTACAGAGAAAAATTAAATTTAATTATGAACTTATAAAAAGATAAATAATTCGCTAATTTTGATAAATTGTTTATTTTTCAAAAGGATGGTGCTCCCGTATGATACATATTAGTTAAATACGGAAATGGGTGTGTGGTGTTCCATAATATTGTTATCATAAGTTAACCGAAAAGGGAGATGTTCCAGTAAGGTGTTTATGATGCACTTTCCTGTAAAGTGAGTGTTTGATTTACCCTGGCAAAGTAGACCACTCCTAGTTCGGTGGGAAGTGAATAATGGAATTCCAAGAGTAGCTCGATTGGTCTTATATGTCAGTTATGCTCCCTTTTCATCTATGTATGATATGTTATATGATTTGATGATTCCTTATGCATATTTTGACTAAGGCATTGAGCTTACATCTATAGATTACGAATATGCATATTGTCTAATTATGGCTTATGTTCTTTGTTGCATTGCACCCCGCATACTTAGTATATTCCAAGTACTAACGCATACTTTTTGCCTACATGAATTAACCATGTAAGGACCAGAGCTCCTTCCATCCTCCTCCTCCATGTGGCTAGACGTTTCGGTTGAAGACTACTTTTGGTGGGTTCCCCATTTCGGGGACAATAGTCATTACTTTCATGTTTTATCTTGACTTGTATATTTTTGGATACTATCTTTTGAGGGTGAGCACGGAAGATGTCTTGGTCCCTATTCGTATTAGAGGTGTTGTTGGATATTTGGATATGTATGTATTGAGCCGGACTCCTATTATGCTATGTATTATGAAAGACTTCCTTAGTCCCTTATCCCCTCTTATGTGTGGCATGCTTGTTATATAGATGAGATGAAAATCCCAAGTCCCTAATTTCCCCAGCATGAGTCATACTTATCCATCCTTGAGACTTTACTTACTATGTGATCCATGCTAAACTCTTTCCTGCAACATCCTTATAACATGAGTCCAAGGTCCCATTTCTCCTAGAAATTATGTGTTGTTTGCTTAATTATTTGCTTTCGCAACCAAATATGTGTTATGCATGTTTAAGAGGCTTATTTGGGATTCATTCGATTTCTCCATTCGCGGTGTCACGTCTAAGCCCTAGGCTTGGATCGTGACATATTTAGAGGAAAAAATTCTCTTCTAATAAATTATATTTTCTTTATCTTTATTAGATTGCTTATCTCTTTCTTACTGATGTAGATCAATTGATCAAATCATGTATAATATTTTTTAAATTTCTTATTTAGCATCATTTAATATCTATAACTATTTACTTCCACGTGGGTCCTTGTTTTGACCCCAACGGCCTTTTGAGATTTGAAATGTGCCAATGCATACGGTTAAACCATAGTGTTTGACTTTTGGTTTTTGACCAAATCAATTAGTTCTCTATACTATTTTACTTGTCATAATTTTCATTTTCAACGTAAAAATTATGAAACTTTTAACATTTAAAATATATTACTTTATTATATTAATATTAAAAAGTACAATGAACAATATTTTTCTTATAAGTTTTGAATATCTAAATATTTATTTTAAATTTTAAAATAATTTAATCTAATTTAACTTTAAAAATTAATTAAATCGATTTTAAAAAATACAACATGATAAATAAAATAAGACAAAGGGAATCATAATTAGGACAACTGGATGACATATATGCTCATGTAGCCCCCTTCGTCAAAATCTCGTACAATATTTCTACTCCCCTTAGAAATATAAAAGACAAATTATAAAAAGGCTTCCACATTATTGGGTCCACAAGTTGTGTCTTGCTAGGTTTCTCTAACAAATTATTTTATTCATACACGAATTCAAGATAAATCCCATAACATGCATATTTTTGAATATTTTTTTCCTTACTTATCGCTACTTCAATAAGAAAAGTTGGTTATAAACCAATGTTTAATTTTTATTGCCACACAAAATCTTGAAACGTACTCAATTTGAAGCAGCAGCACGCTGAACGTAGGCTTGGTAACGAGCAAGCAATTCATCCCTTGAAGGTAAATATTCCTTATGTTGTGCGCAATATTCATCTCTCCAAGCATAAAAATTTGGAAACTTTTCTTTTGTCACCAAAATAACTCCAGATACTTCTTCAAGAACTCCCAGCCAAAGTGCCCCAGCATTTGCAACAATATCAACAAATCCAAATTTGTCACCAACAAAGTACTTCTTGTCCTTTAGCTCATTATCAAGAACTTTCAACATCTCATAAACTTCCTCCTTAGCTTTCTCTTGCTCCTCTCCTTTGAGAAAGATAGCTTTCCTCATTGCTGGCCCCTATAAAACAATTGGAACTTAATTTTCAACAATAGTTTATTTTCAATTCTAAAGATAGGAATATACAACAATAGTCAATAACAATAAAAGCATATAAATAAATAGTTGGTAAATATTTGCTCCAATTTTGATAAGTGTATATTGAGACATTTTTTTTTATTTTCCAAGGTATTCCAGCCCGACAAGTTAAGGATTAATCCTCCATGGATCTGAACTCCATTTAAGAGTTTGGAGTTGGCCAATTGATTGCTGCATGCACAAGCTGGAATCGAACCCTCGATACTTGCTTAAACGACTTAGTGGGCTAATCACTATTAATTTATATCAGACATGTTAATATATCTAATTTCATGCCCGAATAGAAAGTGTATTAAAAAGCATAATACCTAAAGTAAATGTGCTAATGTGACTCAAAAATATTACTAATGAAAAAGAAATATACCTTTTCTTCAAAGTACTTCACCCAAAATCGAGCTATAGCACGGTCATAAGGGTCTTTAGTTAAGATGGACGGACCTTCAAATGTCTCATCAATGTATTCAAGAATGATAGTTGACTCACAAATTGGTTTGCCATTATGAATTAGCACAGGAACTTTCTTGTAAATTGGATTGGATTGAAGAAGCAGAGGGCTCTTATTTTGTAAATCTTCTTCTATAAGTTCATATTTCACTCCCTTAATCTTTAGAGCCCACTCAACCCTGTGACTAAAAGGGCTATTCCATAGACCAAGCACCTTAACTTCTGCCATCTCTCAACTTTGGTTAACTGTGTTTATGTTTTACTAATTGAGGGAATTAATTTTTGTGTTTTCTTCCTTTAGATCTAGTCTTCTTTTATAGGATGGAAAACAGGGAAGTTTCTTAGCAATCAAGATTTTTCTTGTTTGAATATTTAGTTTTATAATCTAATTATGCTTTCACACTGACCGGACACTTAAATATAGAGGAAATGGCAAATATCTCTAGAACTTTCTATGTAAACATTTGTTAAAGGAGTAGTTCATATATAATCTATTCGTTTAATAATTGATGTGTGTATATATATATATTTTTTGTCATATTATAAATGGTGCACATTATCCTTTCATTAACAAACTCAATTTTTTTATAAAAAGATCATCTAAAATATAATTAGATATATATTTTTAATTTAAAGAATACCACATGGTTTGAAAAAAAAAATTCCCATTTTGTTTCACACCCCTTTCAGACCAATACAACTAAAACAAATAATTCCTCTTTTAATTCAGACATATCCAAACTCGTTTTATGAGTCCAATTAGATTTTTTCGATTGAGATGATATATAAGCAGACATTTAATATGGCTTTAGTTAGCAAGTAAATTCTTTAATTTTATGGACTAAAATATTTAACTAACACAGTAAAAACAAGTTGAGATTTTTAAAAGTGCATACTCAAAAAATTAAAATCCTTACTTACCTACTAGGTGAGGTCGAGTTTTGGGAGTATATTATCACTTTTTTTTTTCTAAAACAAATTCTATTGGTACCCTAGTGATTCATAATGATGGTGTTTTCATCTTTTTATTGTTATTTAAAATGATTTTTAACAAAATCAAGTAGATATATTTTTTTTTCTTTCAATTCTATTCTTATTTAAATAAATAAAGTTTTGCAATATAATTCTTTTTTGATTTACGGGCTATTTTTCTTAAATCAAGGGTCTTTTAAAAAAAATTTATTTACTCTAATATATAGCTATTATATTTTTTCAGTACTTTATAAAATTATATTGAATATAGAATTATTATTGTAATAAAATTTTATATAACTAAAATAATTACTAAATAGCTATATGTTTTTAAGATTTTAATCAAGATAAATTAATAAACACACTTCTTAATTATTTTTATGAGTGAGCAGCACAATTACAAAGATGACTTATGTGCTTATGTCACTCGCCTAAGAATCATACCGATTGCATTTAATTTAATCATTTTTAAAGTTTGATAAAAAAAAATTAATATGATTAATTAATAGGCAATGACTGACCCACCAGCAACAGAGGTTGTAACTTTCTAATGGAATGGGCATGGTATGGGACATACTCTCTCCGTTTCAAATTAATTGAATTTTTGAGGTTTGTTTAAGGTTTAAAATAGTTAAATTTTTCAAAGTTCAAGACGAATGTTTGAAACTTTTTTCATATTTGTCCTTTCATTTATTGAACTTTTACATTTTTTAGGAAATAAATTACATTATATATTTATGATTTTATAAAGGACAATAGTGGAAAGAATGGTGCAAAGTTTATCTTTGAATGTTTTTCTTAATATGTATGGATTACCTCATTAATTTAGTTAATATGAGACAGAGAGAGTAATTTGTAGAAAGAAATAAATAATGAGGAGAATCAATAATATGAATGGACGATAATGTTATCCTCCAACTGGGTAGGATTTTGTTAGAAATTAATTCATATTAATATATAAATAAATATTATTTTATTTAAATATTATATCAAAAAGAAAACATTTCTTTAAATTATTCATTTTAGAAAATTAAGAAAATTTTATTTATAGAGGTTAGCTTTGGAGATCTCTTGAAGATTGATTGGTGAGTTCTCGTATTTCGAGGATAAGTCCATCATATTTTACTTTTTATTTTCTTGATTTATGTTGAGACTTTGAGAATATTATAACATGTTAATATCTTTAATTACTTTTTAACTAATGAAATAGAGATAAATCTTATAACATGTTAATATCTTTAATACTTTTTAACTTATATACCCATATTTGTATTAAAATTCAATTTCCATTGAATTCACAAAAACTCATCTCTAAATTTTATGGCCACACAAAAATCTATTCTTCCATCTCTAAACTTTATTGCCACAGAAATTTAGTAGAAAGGTTCATTTTGAAGCAGCAGCTAGAAAGTTGGCTTGGAAACGGACGAGCAATTGATCTCTTGGAGGTAAATATTCCTTGTTTTGAATGCAATACTCATCCCTCCAAGCACAAAAATTAGGGAACTTTTCACTTGTCGCCAAAACAACTCCAGATATTTCTTCAAGAATTCCTAGATAAAGCCCCACACCATTTGCAATAATATCAGTAAACCCAAATTTATCACCAACAAAGAACTTCTTATCCTTGAGCTCATTATCAAGAACTTTCAGCACCTCATGAAACTCCTCTTTAGCTTTCTCTTGATCCTCTCCTTTCAGAAAGAAACTACTCCACATTGATCGAGCCTGCACAACAATCAAAACTTAAATTTTACTCGATAAGGGATCGTTATATATGACAACTGGTTAGAGTTATGCTGGTGTTAATAATATATAAATTAATCATGAGAAAATTTATATATTATTTTGTGTGAATATTAGCTATGTAATCCGTAAAGTTTAGTTATTACATAGATTTTTTTTTCTCATAAATCTATGTACTATTATGCAGAGTTGTCATAAAATAATACATTGATTTTCTTATTACTTGTACTACATGTAGTAGTTATGGGTTACTGTTAAATAGTCAATCAAACATTGTATTACTTTATATACATGAATAATTTGACTTCTAGTTTGCACAACTCAACTCCCACCCACCTACAAACGACCTCTAAGTACATTAATTTATTCCAAATAAGTTATTGTTGACTATATAGATGATATAATATATATTATATTATTTAAGTTAGTCCAATTTTATAGATCGCGCTGTATTCTCATTGTTTTTTATTGATATATAATTCTCTAATTAAATAAAAAGATTATCAAAAAACAAAGGACCTAAATAATAAGGTGACTAAAATATATTTCCAATTAATTGGAATATATAATATGAAAGCAATGTACCTTATCTTCGAGGAATTTAGCCCAGAAACGCGCTAAAGCTCGATCATAAGGGTCTTTAGGCAAGATAGAAGGACCTTCAAATACCTCATCAATGTACTCGAGAATGATTACAGACTCACAAATTGATTTGCCATTATGAATCAACACTGGGATTTTCTTATAAATTGGATTGGATTGAAGAAGTAGAGGACTCTTATGTTGTAAATCTTCTTCTATAAATTCATATTTGACTCCCTTAATCTTTAGAGCCCACTCAACTCTATGAGTAAAAGGGCTATACCATAGACCAAGCAACTTAACATCTGCCATCTCTTAACTGTGGTTAACTATATTTTTGCTTTACAGGGACTTAATTTTTGTGTGGTTCTCCCTGGAGGTCTAGTCTTCTTTTATAGAGGGAAAAAATAGGGAAGTTTCTCAGCATATCCATTCAATGCATTAATATTTCTTGTTTTACTACTTAGTTTTATAATTTAATTATTCTTCCACATGGACCGGACACTTAAAATATGGGGAAGAAAGATGAATATATCCGTTAAATATTGTGAAGTATATTATTCTAATATAAATACAAAATTTATAGGAAAGTTATTGTGTTCGTCCGAACTCACGAACCCCCACTTAACTTTGCCTCTGATTATGTTTCGTGAAAACTCGCTACTAACATAATACGTAAATTATGAAGGTGTCTGACATTATGAAGACAATTGAGGTGTTTGTTAATGAAAATGATAAATATGTATTTATTCTTAAGTCTGTTAATGAAAATAGTAAACATATATACCGTTTGTTAAACAATGGGAATATATATGCATCATTTTTTTTTATCTGAGGAATATATTCATTCTATATGACAAAGTTGAAGGATATATTATTCTCTCTCTAAAACAAATACTACAATTGGTTCTTTCTTGGTTCATAATAGCATTTTTATCCTTTTATTTTGATTTAAAATGGTGTTACAAAAATCAAGAAATATTTTTCTCTTTCAATTTTTATTCTTATTTAAATAAATAAAGCTTTACATAATTCTTTTGATTTGTTTTGAATTACTTTCCCTTGATTCGAATGTTTATCAAAAACAATTTATTTATTTTAGTATATAGATAAATAAAAGTAAGATACGTAACACGCTATCTTTTTTACCTTACTTTATTCGATCATACAAAATATATTATTATTATTATTATTATCGTCAAAAAATTTTTATACAACCAAAAAATTATTAAAGAGTACTTATTTTTAAAATATTTAATTAGAATATTACATACAGTTGTTATATTTTAGGAGTGCAATAATGGAAATAATGGAGATGGATGACTTATGTGCTTATGTCACCCTTTTTGGTCAACTCTGGTGACTTGCTAAATGTCTCTCCTCAGAAACATAAAAATGATATTTAATTTTATCATTTTTAAAATCCTATGAGAAAATTGATTAGATTAATTAATATACAATCACTATCTATCAGCAACAGAAGTGAAAACTTCCTGGTCAAATGGAAATGGTATGATACAGTATTAAAAATTTCAGTTTGATAATTTTAATTTTTGATATGTAAAATATTATAGCATGATTATATTAAAATAATTCGGTATGATTCACTATTTTTATGTTTGATTTTGAGTTTGGGGCTATGTTAAATAGTTAATTTAATTTGTTCAATTTAAACTTACATATACTCATATAATAAATAATTACAACATCAAATTCTCAAGAAATAATTTAATTAGATCATACTAACATTTTATACGATTAAATTAAAATTTAAAATAAAGTACACATGATTCTTTTTATTAATCAATCATACCAAAAGGACATTTCAAAAATAATAATAATAATAATAATTACAATCTAAATAGAATAGTCAAGTTTTAATATCTAAGCAATTTATTTTTGCATTAATATACTTTATATATTTGCTTAGTATTGGAATTAATTATATACATAACTATATACCTTGATATGTTCGATATTTCAATAATTCTATTAAAATATCAAATATCGTATCAAGTATTAAAAATTTTAAAATATATGCTAAATAAAATAATATCAAAAATTTTGACATCAATATAAAATTTTGATATCTATATACTATCATGTGTATCCCTATTTCCTGAAATATGTATAGCTAACATAACTTTTATCTGACAAAGTAATGTTATTTAATTTTAGAATTAAGTAAATTTTGAAAGAGTTGATATTATTATCATATAAAGATGCAAATAGTTTAATTTTTTCATATGCATATACAGTGTTGGAGTTAAAATTTTGACTAAGGAGTTCAAAATTTGAGTAAGTAGACATACGAACTAGCTGAAGGAGGTTCAATATCTATTATATATTGTAACGCCCAGTAAAATTACCAAAATACTCCTAGAAGGGAGAGGTGTGTATAACACGTCTTCCTTTGCTCTGATGACAAATCCGACACTAGATTTGTCATCAACATAAAAAATGATTGAAAAAGTGGTATCGGTTGATTTTTTGAGCAACCGAATTAAAAGATAATTTTTCTTTGTGAAAAGGAGAACTAGTGAGGGTGCGCGACACGCACCTGCTGCGGACTAACACTTCATTTTGTCACAAAAATTTTCTATGGGATTGAAAAACTCGTTCGCAGAATTTTCAGCGAAAATCCCTCAAAAGTGACAAGGTCCACGTTGCAGACCCTATGTTTTTCGAGACGAACTTTTTCTTTTCGTGAGAGGCATTCTAGACCTTTCCAACCCCTCCTAAACTTAAATCATGCTTAAATGAGTCGTTTTTAGTCGAAAAGGATTTTCTAAAATCATTCTAAAACCTCTTGCGCATAAATTAGATTAGAGTTTTTGAGAGAAGAAGAGAAGAAGCGAGGGTTCCTGAGGTCGGGGTCAAGTTCTTGTTTCATCCCAGATATGTAGTTTTGGTTTGAGTTTATCCACGCACCCCTTTCGAATAATGTAAATCCTGTGATCTTGAGTTCTAGCTAAGTTCGTATACATGTTTGAGTCTGCATGAAAGTACTTGAGTAAATTGATGAGTTGCATTGTTAGTATCAAGAAATAGGAATATCAATCGTATGCTTATTATCCTACCCCTAGAAACTAATTTCTTTCCTTGCATGCTAACTGAATGAAGATTGTGAAGCTAATTTTCTAAACTGAGTAAATTGAGCCTAAGTATTTCATTTTCTTGTTGCGTACATACAAGTGATGAATACCTATTATGTCTTGTGTGTTGAGCATTGATGATATGATGTTACTTGACTATAATTAGTCAGAGTCTTGCATGATGCGAGTTAGAGTCTTGAGTTGCATCGCATTGAGTTCCAATCCTAAGTTACAGAGTTATTTGAGGAAGTTGATATTGAGCTGATTTGAGATGAGTTGAGTTGATGTTCATGAGCATATTTTAGTCTTGGAAGAAGTATTGAGCACCGAGTTGGGTGAAAGGAATCACCCCAGAACTACGTTACCAGCATAGGATAGTCGTGCAGTTAGCTCTGGATGCCCATGTCCCCATAGGTGGACACTCTCTTAGGATCCAAGAGAGAGAGGGGGAAGAGGTTGACGTCCTTTACCTTGGCAAGTTTAGGACAGGCGTGGCAACAACGTTGGCATCGTTGTGTATCACCAAAATTCATGGTAGTGGAGAATTATATCGATTAGAGAAACTTTCAAGCAAAACTTCAGCTAACATAATATGATTTACGAAAAAGAGTTGTATTAATCATTGAGTATAATCTTAAAGCATGATTTTCAAAACTTCAAACTTGTATCATTTATTTGAGTTGAGTATGAAGTGAATGAGTTAGGTCTTGAGTCGAGTTAGTTGATTTGATGTTTGAATCTTATCTGTTTCTTGGGCTATTCTACATATCAGTATATTTCATGTACCGATGCCCATTTGGAATTGCATTGTTAATGATGCAGATGCATGTGATAAAGAAGTTCAACAGGCGCACCATTGAGGTTCAAATTTTCTGACTTCTAGAGTTGGTAAACCCTCCTTGTTGTCCGGAAGAGCCTTTTTTTTATTTCGCTTTTCATTTCTATTTTCTCTGAGTTGGTTAGCCATGGCATGTCATGATACCTTCTAGATGTTTAGAGGTAAAGACTTCATAGACCTTGAGTAGAGTATCATTGAGTAGTCTATCTTTCAAACTTGGTTTATTTTGGAGATTATTTTATAATATCTTTATATTTCCTTTGATGTTTTTATTGAGTATTTTTCCGTTGTTAAGTAAGATGTGACAATGAGGCCAGATGGTTCTCTTAGAGAATCAACAATGATTTTTTAAGTGACAGCCACGCCGAGGATACCTGCCTTGGGCGTGACATATATACATTAAAAAATTATACTTACCATATACAAATAATATAATTTTTTGTCGAAAGAGGTTCAAATGAACCCCTTGACCACAAGTTTGCTCCTCTCCTACATACATGTAGTTCGAACTAATACTCGTGATCTAGTTGAACCCTTAAATCTCTCCCTAAATTCACCTTAAATTTTATTGTCACACATAATCATGAATTTCAAAGATGAATCAGAAAGGTAATAAATACATATTGCATTCGTTAATTCAATTATATTTGATAATATAAATCAACTGTATTAGTGATACAACCGTACAACACGTATTAATTTTTTTCTAAATGTATTTTGTCAAATATAAGCTAGAGATTTGTATTTTGACTATTTTTTTTATTCTATATCAATTATTGTATTTTGACTACTATATTTGTATTTTATACTAAGTGTATTTATATTCTATATTAATTGTATTCATGATACAATGGATAGAACATGTATTCATCCTCCCTTTATTATCATCCACATTTCACTCATCTCTCTCCTCCTTCTAACATGTAACTAAATACAATAGTTTTGTGTATAATTGTATTCATTGATACAAAGCAATTGTAACAAATATATTTGTTAAACAACCTGATACAACGAATGCAACATGTATTCAATCTCTCTTTCCCTTCTCCTTTCTTGACTCTCGCTTCTCGCCACCCTCTTCCTTTTAACATGTCACTAGGAATCATAATTAAGCAAATTATAGCTAAAAAAATCTCTAATTAAACCAAAACTATAGTTATTTTAAAAGTTTCTCTATATTAATCAACGAAATTTGAAGATAAATCTAATAACATGAATATAACTTTCGTATTTTTTGAGTTACATACCCCTAGTTCCATTCAAAATGAGTTCCAACTGAATTTACAAACATCCATCTTCAATTTCTAATTTTATTGCCACACAAAGTCTTGAAATGCACTAGAGGTGTAGTTATTTTGTAGCAACAGCAGGCTGAATGAAGTCTTGGAAACGGACAAGTATTTCATCTCTTGGAGGTAAATACTCCTTATTTTGGGTGGAATATTCATCATTCCAAGCACAAAAATTGAGAAACTTTTTCACTCGTCTCCAAAACAACTCCAGATATATCTTCAAAAACTCCTACAAAAAATACTACACCATTTGCAATAATATCAACAAATCCAAATTATTTGTCCAATTTTAAAAAAAATTATTTATTCTAATTTCACTATTTACATGATTTCAAAATAATTAATTATGACAATATAATAAAATTATATATGAAAAAATGTCTTATTAGGAATTATATTGTAAAGTAACAATCCACACTTATTCACGTGGACATAGATATATTTTTGTCATGTAATAAATGGTGTACATTATCCTCTCATTAACAAACTAATTTTTTTAAAAAATAATCTAAAAACAGGGACATTTCCTAGCAATCAAGATTTGTTTGATTATTTAATTTAATTTATAATCTAATTATGCTTTGACATTGACCAGACACTTAAAATAAAGGAAAAAAGGGTAAATATATCCGTTAATCTTGCGATTTAGAATATAACATATTATTTAGTAAAACATAGTACATATATATTTTCTTCAACCCCATTATATCTTACGAAAATTTGATGTTAATGTTACATAAATTTTGAAAGTGTCTAATATCATCATTTGTAAATTGAAATATTCAACTGATATAATGAATATAAGTTGAGGAATTTATTAACAAAAATAATAAATATGTATTTATTTATAGATTGTTAACAAAAGTAATAAATATATACTATTTGTTAAAGGATTGGAGTATATATATATTTATTTTTTAAGGGGCCGTTTGGTTTGAATATAAGTTATGATGTGATAAATTATGTTGGGATTAGTAATGATGGGATAACTTATGTTAATGTTATTTTTTATTTAATGTTTGGTGTGTTGGATAAATTTTAAGAATATTATGCTTGTTTATGGAAATACCCTTCACTGTACTAGTTTTTAATGTATTTTCTTTGCTAACTTTAGTTATTCAATATTCGTTTTTAAAATAAATCTCTCATCTTATTTAAGCTTAAATATTTTTATGTGTGCACTTCCATAATAATATCCTATGCATTTAAAATAATTTTTTTTTAAAAAAATTAATTTACAAATAGAACTTGCATTTTTAAGTTTGTTAAAGTAAAAAAGAATTTATGAAAAATCAAAATATAAAAAATTAATTATTCAACAAAAATTATGCTATAAGTGTAATTTTTTAATAGAAAAATATGAATTAGTATTATAAAAGTAAAGAGTGAACGTTTTGAATATTATTATATATTGTATTAAGAATAATGTAAATATATATACAAAAAAAAGGTATAAAAAGTGATAAAGGGAAGGCTACATTTGTCATTTTATAACTTTATCCATGACTATTTGTCATGAGATTATTATTCCATCCCTTAGAAGGGATAACTTATCCTAGGATTATTTATTAGTCCCAAGATAAGTTATCTCTTCTAAACCAATCAAACGGACATTTAAGAAGGGATAAAATTTTATCTCAGAATTATTTTCATTTATTCCTTACACCAAAGGTACCCTTTTGGTCCATAATAGTGTTTTTATTTTAAGTTTTTTATTTGATTTAAAATGGTGTTTCACAAAATCAAAAAGTTATATTTTTTCCTTTCAATTTTCTCTTATTTAAATGAACAAAGCTTTACATATTTTTTTTATTTGGTTTGAATTATTTTTCTTGATTTAAGGATCTATTAAAAGTAATTTATTTATTTTAATATATAGATAAAACTAAAATATGTATATATGGATAATTTATGTGCTTATCTCACCCATTTTTTTGGGTCAATTTCGTGGCTTGCTAAGTCACTCTCCTCAGGAACATAAAAATGATATTTAATTCTATCATTTTAAAAAAAATCCGATAAATAAATTGATGAGATTAAGTAATATACAAATCTACTAGCAAAAGAGGTGAAAATTTCTTAGTCAGATGGAAATGGTATTTTATAGTATGATATAG
>JAOTQR010000109.1:5390239-5404325 GCA_025774065.1 Solanum ossicruentum | reverse complement strand
AAAACAAGAAAGGTAAGACACATGTTTGATGAAATAATGAGTGACACATAAAGTACAGAAATATTTAAAACTATCAAATGATGACTCATATGTCAAGTTGCCTCTATGAAAACTAGTTTTTGAATCACGTGCATTGCACGGGTCCAATTGATGTTTTAATAGTCATTGCAAAATTAGGTAAATACGTTATTGTAGTTTCATAGTTGCAGTAGATAAAGAAATAACTAAATAATAATTAATAGAAATGACACAGTAAAATTAAGTAACCACTTTAATAGCCACCATAACACTAAGCAGACATAGTGCAGACATCAGTCTGCTTCAAGCAATTGCAGCAGACAGTTGAAATGGTCAGTCGTAAGCAATAATTTAAATAATAAATAATAGAAATGTCATAGTAAATTTGTGCAAACACTTTAATAGTCACTGTAAAATTAAATATACTCGTTATTGTAATTTCATAATTGCGGTTGATGAAGAAATAATTAAATAATGCTTAATAGAAATGCCGTAAAAATATTGCCGTTATTGAGGTTCGATCTCGAAATGCTAGATTTTAGATGTAGGATTAGGACCATCAAGCTAACCAACAACTGGTGGCTTGAGCTGCCTGCTTGAAGCACCTGAAGCAAGCAGCTCAAGCAGACACGACAACCCTAAGCTTCTCAAATAAGCGGCTTATTATATATAGGAATATATAACTTATATGTCGTAAATCTCCATAAAAAATAAATAAATTCATTCTTTTCTTGATTGACCATATAGGTGGATAACATTAGATTTCTACAAAAGATATATAAATAGATATGATCTAAGAGATACTATTCTTCAATTTGACAATCAATGATTGAGTATATATAATAATAAATAATAGGCAGGCTCATAGGGATATGAGAGGCCACATTTTTTAATGGGGTGGAGATTGGTCAGTCCGGTTCAATTTTATGTATTTTTTTCGGTTTATCGATTTTTTATTTTTAAATATGCTAAATTAATAACAAACCAAAAAAATATTTTTTATCAAAATTTTGGCTTTAACAGTTTGATTCATAAAATAAATATGTCTTCTCTAACAATTTGACGTAATACGATGAGATAAAGTAAAATAAACAAATCAATTAAACATTTAAACTTAATAATATGCAATATTTGACCTTATATTCTATTTACTTTCCAACAGAACGGTTATACATGGAAACCAATGTATAGAAAGATTGTGAAAGTTTGAGTCTCCATGTATGTTTCTTTGAAGGTTTTCTTGTAAACTATATATTCTATGCATTTTACATGTTTGATGGTTATCATGAGCTTGATTTACTGAACAAATATTTTTACATAAGTTATTACAGAAACCTTAGATATTATTATTTAATAAAAGATTTGCATGAACGAATCTAGGGATTGAGTCTAGAACATTAACAGTATGATTGTGATTGTGATTGTGATTGTGATTGAGTATGATGATGATGTTAATAGAACTTGATGGTCCTGAGAATCTTCATAATCAAACTCACATGATTGGTCTAAATTGATAGTCACTTAACAATTGTCTAAACTATTCTAGAAAGATATGACTCGGAACTGATTGGATGGTTGATAGGCCGAAAGGTTTAAATGTGATAGAACTGATGAATTGATAAGAGTTTTTCTAAGACTCATGATTGGTTTAATTGAGATTGATTGTTTTATGAGCATTGAGTCTTGGAGGGATATCAAGCACCAAATCGAGTGAGAGTAAATCTAATTTTAACTTAATAACTATGTCGCCAAATGTAGGAGAGGATTGAATCATTAAGTATGATGTTTCCCTTTTTATGTCCCTTGCAGGGACTTGATTGATTGGCCTGGATCTGTTCTTGGTTGATTTATCCTTTCCCTGGCAAAGTATTGGATGGTTGTGGAAATATCAACAAGATTGTTGTAGATTAATGGCTCATAAGTAATTGCTGTTAGATAAAAGAAACTCCCAGATAGGTCTTGACAGTAGTTTGATTGGATTGTCCATGATTGGTCGTTGTCCAGTTTTTATTCCTTCTTTAGACTTATGACGTTCCAATTGAGTATTTTGAGATGATTGTATTCTACCTTATGTCTATTTGATTTTGCCATTTTACATTACATTTCATGTACTAACATCCATTTGGACTTACATTGTTTATGATGCAAAGACAGGTATTAGAGATCATCAACAGACGTATCGTTGAGGATATTCGCATTCAGTTGATTGGTGAGACCTCCTTGCTTTCAGAGGATTTCCATGTTTCTATCATCTAGCTATTAGAGTTTAGAATTACTTTTATTCGATTTGAGGTAGTCATGGACTTGTCTTTGGCACCATCTAGATAGTAGTAATAGAGGCTTCATAGACTAGACAGTGATGAATTGATGTTGAGATCTTTATCTCTTGACCGATTTTCTTTAAAACTATTCTTATGTCATAGATTTGGAGATTGATTAAGATTTGCTCTTTTTAAAGTCTTTTCCTTATTGACTTTTATTTGATATTGTCCATTTTACGATCTCTCGATTATTGAGTGAGTCTTCCGCTGTATGATTGGCCTAGGGATCAGACCAAGTGGTTCACTTGGGAGCCAGTAATGGTTCTTGAGTGTTGGCCACACCACGGGTATCCTCACGGGGCGTGACAATTAATACCTTTTCATCCCATTTCGTTGGCTATAAATAAAAAAGATTACTGCATTTCTGGAACATCAAATTTTCTCCTTCTTCTGCATACATTTACTTACAAACAAAGTAAAGACTTTGTGTGATTTCATTGCCGACTTTTGAGGTTGTTGAAGATTGAAGTTATTGAAGCTGGAGATACTAATATTTCTTTAACAATTTATCCATTTTATTACGGAGAAAATAATCTACAACCTTAGATACAAAGGGGATTAAATTCTTTAAGAACATATATATAGTGAATTTTATGTACTTGATACTTCTTTTTCCATCTTTCTTTTATTTCTGATTTCCTGTTTTGAATACAAGAGATGATAATTTTGTCATACGACTTAGTCATATTCAACTTTGTCACTATGTTTCCTCCCATGTTTGGCTTAGAGATCCTCGAACAATCTCTTGTCTTAACTTGACATATTCTGTAATCAGTCTTTCTGTAATAAAGTCAAGAGATTATATTGGTTAGCTAAAATCTGAGAAATGATTTCAGAGCTAAGCAAGTAAAAGTAAAGTATTTGGTAAATTATTGGCTAAGTGCTTAATTTAATAAGCATTTGTCTTTTCAAGTTTTACAATTGTTGTGTCCCTGGTGAAAGCAATTAAAATAAACAATATATAGGAAGATTTTCTTAAATAAAAAATAGAAAAAAACTAGGAACCTTCAACCACTCCCTCTGTTTTTCCTTCTATAAAGAAGATCATAACTCAAGACAGAACAACCAGCACTAAAATCTCCTTTAACATAGTAAATTAGGAAATAAATATATCCAAAGTTGTGATATGGCACAAGTGAAGTTACTAGGCTTTTGGTATAGCCCATTTACTCATAGAGTTGAGTGGGCTCTAAAGATTAAGGGTGTCAAATATGAATATATAGAAGAAGATCGAGATAATAAAAACCCTTTACTTCTTCAATCCAACCTTGTTCACAAAAAAAACCCTGTGCTAATTCACAATGGCAACCCGATTTGTGAGTCAATGTTAATCGTTGAACACATTGATGAGACATTTGAAGGACCTTCCATCTTGCCTAAAGATAATTATGATCGTGCATTATCTTGTTTTTGAGCTAAGTTCCTAGATGATAAGGTGAATTCGTCTGCATGCTATATATATACATATTTGCATTTAGTCATGTTAGTACATTTCTTTAAGATCTTATTATATAGAAAATATAGAGAGCTTGGATCGGAATAGGAGTACTTTGTATCGTTTTATATAGTTGATTATGACTTGCTTGAAATTGTTGTAGGGGGCAGGATTGGGGAATGCTTTCTTAGGCAAAGGAGAGGAGCAAGAGAAGAGCAAAGAGGATGTTAGTGAGATGTTGAAAATTCTTGATAATGAGCTTAAGGTAAAAAGGCTTTTTGTGGGTGACGAATTTGGATTTGCTGATATTGCTGCAAATAGGGTAGGATTTTGGCTAGGAGTTTTCCAAGAAGTCTATGGAGTTGAATTAGTAACAAGTGAAAAATTTCCAAATTTTTGTGCTTGGAGAGATGAGTACGTTAATTGCAGCGAAGTTAAGAAATATCTACCTCCAAGAGATGATAAGTTGCTTGCTTTTTTTCCAAGTTACATTCAAAAATAAATATATCTACCTCAAGCTACAACTGCTGTCTCTACTCAAAAATAAATACATCTTAAGAAGTTTTGAATTATGTCTTGGAATAAAATATGTATGTATGCTCATTCAGCATTGCTCACTCTAGAGTGTTGTGTTACTGTTTTGATTTGTTAGTTGGACAGTCATTTGACAATAAATAATCATGGAAAGGAACTTTACCACATTTATCCTTTTCTTATATAGCAGAGAAATTTGGACTACTATTTTATAGATGATCATTTCTATTCACACAAAACATAATAACATGGATAATATAGTTGTTTAGAGAGAGAGTTATATATAGGTCAATTGATTGAATTTATATCATAGAGTCTTTTTTTTTAAAAAAAAAAAATTGTCGTCTAATTTATCATTCACATGATTTGCAATTTGTTAGCTTCCGTATGATATTATGTTATTTCGATCCCTACAATCATATTGAAAAACATAAACAAGAAAAGTAAGCCATAGTGAGTAACAAATCATCTTATTTCCTCAAGATTGAATTTTATTTGTTGCTAAAAAATAAGATAATTAATGGTTAAAAATATTTTTTTTAGTTTTATATCTAAATTATTTGTTATGAAGATAATTATTCATCTTGTCATAGACTTTTGTTTTTAAATTAATATAGCCTAGTAATCAAAATTTAATTTTAAAAAAATTATTTGTTATTTGTGTTTCTACATAAAGCAGCATCAACTACCTATCAAAACTAATTTTGATTAATATCTGATGAGCTATAATGTACACACTCTCAACATGACTTTTAGGCGGGTGTTGTTCTTTGCTCTTGCCACGATCTCCCCATCTTTAGCATGGCTACCCTTTATCTCTTTCCCTTTGCATTTGTCATGCTTGTCAAGCCTAAAGTCCGTTAGGGTTTTGGCTTGCGTGATGGCTTCATCAATAGTTTTAACTTGCCAGTGTTCCAACTTCTTTTTGACTTAATTTTATAGTCCATTCATGAAACGGAATAACATATCTTCATCCGTGAGTTTGGTAATATGAAGCGTGAGTATAAAAAACTCCATCACATATGTCCTTACACTACCTATTTGCTTCAGCTCCCTAAATTTGTATTTCATCTCATAGATGACATTGTTGGAGAAGAAGGTCTTTATGATGAACTCATCTCGGAACTGCTCCCATGTACTGATGATGCATATTCCCTTCCCTATCTCCGCCTCCTTTTGCTTTCACCACAATATAACCATCTCTATGAAGTGTAGCACAACTTTTGTTGTTGTCTCATCATTCTTCATTTCGTTACACTTGAAGTTGTTTTTCAAGTGCCAAAAAAAAAATTTCACCTCCTGTGAATCACGAGTACCCTCAGCTTGGGAGCCTCAATCCTGGCTTCCCTATCTCCATTGGACATCGCACATCTTCTCTCCTTAATATCTTCCTTAAGTGCCTTAATCTCGGCCATCATGGTCTCAATCGTGCTTAGCGCAACCATGAGCCAACACTCTAAGAAGTGACATAGTCTCCTTCATCTCGTACTCTGCAGCTTTACGCCTATCTAACTCCGTTCAGATGTGGTCATTCTCCTCGAGGGTGAGTCCTCTAAAGTCTTGAACTTGACATCGAACTTATTTAAGCGCTTGCCTAAGACCTCCCTAGTTTGCCTAACGGTATCCACCCTCGCAATCCACTCAATTTCATGCATGACGTCCACGGACTGCTCACCTCCCTCGTCATCCCTAGTGGCGGATCTAAAATTTTACGTTGTGGGTATTCTCTTAGCTTAACAACTGCAGAATCAAATTTTTTATTAAAGGATTCAAAATATAAAAGGTAAACACACAAGGTATCTACCGTTGCAATCCACTTGATTCCATGAGTGACATCCACGGGCTGTTAACCAGTGGCGGATTTAGGATTTTAAAATTGTAAGTGCTCTCTTAGACTAACAACTGCGAAATTAAAATTTTTATTAAAAGGTTTAAAATATAAAAGATAAATACACAAGAACCAAAGGGTGTTCAACATCAATTATATTTAACAAAAAATTAAAAAAAAATAAGTATATATAAATAGTATATTTTTCACCAAAGACAGTTCAAATGAACTCCTTGGACTTATGTAGCTCCACCCTCGCTTAGCTACCAATTATAAAACATAAATGCACAAATTTAACACTTGTCATAAAAAGATGGTCATATTTGAAGTTAGTAGTAAAAACAATAAATATGAACAATTATTTACCAAGTTCCTTTTCACTTATTATGTATTTTTTTCTAGTGTCAAACGATATCAATCTTGGGTAATATTTTAAGACATTATATTTTTATCATATTGATACAGAAAAATTATAAATTGTAGTACTTTTAGTATAGTTTTTGAATATCAAAATTTTAATTTTAAAAAATTAGATTATTCTAACTAATTTAGTTTTAAAACTATAATTAATTTTGCGAAGTAAAACATGGAAATTATTAAAAATGAAGAGAATAATATGTATTATCTAGAATAAAGAAGAAAGGAAAAGTATTTATTTGTATATCCTCTTTTTTAGGAAAAATAATAAAAGATCAATTATAAATAAGGAAAAATAGAAAAAGCAGCAAAAAAGTGACCGAACTCATATTACTATGGATAAGCAGAGAAGTGTGAATTTTGAAAATTAAAAAGCAAAAGTGCGGAGAGCGAGATTTAAACTCAGGCCCACCAATACAAAAAAATCTTAAACACCGACCTTGAACCATTGGACCAATCAAACTATCTGTGTAGTAGGTGTTTTATGTTAAATTTATAACCATTTTTCTTAATTTTTATATAAATATATAATGTCTGATACTATGCTAATGAGTGCACGAGCACCCAACGGACACTATTTGGGTCTGCCCTTGATCATCACTCACGTCAGTGTTTGAAGGTGAGTAGGATATTAGGATCTCACTTGGTGCAGGCTCGATTAACATCTCGCCATTTTTCTTAGAGCTTTTCTTTCCCTTTCGTTGCTTCATTCCAGCATGCGGCCTAACTTTGGCGGCATCAGTGGCATTGATGTCTCCCTTGCTTGCCATTTCCCTTACATGTAGCCTCACTCTAATAATACTTTGTCACGTACATAGACTTCACGTAAGACTTTCATGTGGCACTTGACGACTTACTCATGATTCTTTCACGATCTTGTAAGATCAAGTAAGTCTTTTCTAGATCGATAAGGAAACGCGAGATTGAAGAAGACAAGAGAACTTTTAGAGAAGACTTATTTATATACTTGGAAGATAGCTTGAACTTTTCTTAATTGTTGTACAAATGAGGGCTCCCTCCAATTCATACTACTCATTAAAGGCTAAAAGCATAAATAATAAGTACTTACGAATCTTTTTATATTTACAAACTAATCCCTCTTCTAGAATTCTCCACACATCTAAAAAGTACTCTAAGCGTTTTCAAAATTTATCTACAATATTTGTATGCTAAGTCGAGAATAAGAGCTAAGCGAGTATAAGTAAAGTATTTGGTAAATTGTCAGCTAAGTGCTTACGTATGCCATTCAAAGTTTTGAACAAACAAGAATTAAGTAATTTAATAAGCATTTGTCTTTTCAAGTCTTACACAAATTAGTTGTGTCCCAGTAAAGCAAATAAAATATAGGAAGATTTCCTTAAATAAAAAATAGAAAAAAACTAGGAACCTTCAAGCACTCCCTCTATTTTTCCTTCTATAAATGAAGATCATAGACAGAACAACCAACACTAAAATCTCCTTTAACATTGTAAATTAGCAAACAAACATATCCAAAGTTGTGATATGGCACAAGTGAAGTTGCTAGGCTTTTGGTATAGCCCATTTACACATAGAGTTGAATGGGCTCTAAAGATTAAGGATGTCAAATATGAATATATAGAAGAAGATCGAGATAATAAAAGTCCTTTACTTCTTCTATCTAACCCCGTTCACAAGAAAACCCCTGTGCTAATTCACAATGGCAAGTCGATTTGTGAGTCAATGCTAATTTTTGAATACATTGATGAGACATTTGAAGGACCTCCCATCTTACATAAGGACCCTTATGATCGTGCTTTATCGCGTTTTTGGGCTAAGTTCCTTGATGATAAGGTAAATTCGTCTTTATTTGAATAATTTAGTCATGTTAGTACATTTTAAGATCTTGTTATATAGAAAAAATGAGACGTAGCATTATTGTGATTGAATTTTATTTATTATCGTTTTAAAAAAAATAAGATAATAGTCAAAAACACTTTTTTATAAACTTTGCATCTAAATTATTTGTTATTTGTGTTTCTATCTAACAAAGTAGCATCAACTACCTATCAAACTAATCCTGATTAATTAATATCTGATGATATATAGTGACACACCCTCAACTAATTATCTTATATGGTAAAACACAAATCATTTTGAACCATTATAAAAAAAAAAATGAAAACAGCACCTATTCTGATAAGATAGGAGGATGTACCAATTGTATTTATTTCATGTCTTTGGTAAAAGTGGGAGCATTAGTAAATTACCAAACTAAGTGGATTCTTAAGACACTTACCCCCTTTTTTCCTCTATAAAAGAAGAGTAAACCTCAAGTGAAAACCACCACATAAAATTCCCTCAAATAGCAAAGCAAAAAACATTTGAGAGATGTCAGAAGTGAAGTTGCTTGGTCTATGGTATAGTTTTTTTAGTCATAGAGTTGAATGGGCACTAAAGTTCAAGGGAGTGAAATATGAATTTATAGAAGAAGATCTACAAAATAAAAGTCCTCTACTTCTTCAATCCAATCCAATACACAAGAAAATCCCAGTGTTCATTCACAATGGCAAGCCCATTTGTGAGTCTATGGTCATTCTTGAATACATTGATGAGACATTTGAAGGTCCGTCTATCTTGCCTAAAGATCCTTATGATCGTGTTTTAGCTCGTTTCTGGGCTAAATTTCTTGATGACAAGGTGAGTTCATCATCGTGCTATACATATTGCTATTTGCATAAGTTAGTCAATCTTTTTTTGAGACTAATGTAATTTTTAATGTCACTACACGATATATAAAGTGAAAAACACAATCTATATAAGAGGTAGCATTGGCAAATTTAATTCATAAAAATATAATCCTACGTCGAACATATCTAAGTATAATAGGTAAAAGGAAAGTGTTTTTGAGTATTTTTTTAAATGTTAAAAAGAGTTTTTTTTTTAATTCAATAGTGGGGATTTAAAAAAAAAAAAAAGACAAATTTGATCTGGTAAGATATGCCATCAATATATCCTTGGATTTTGTGTCTTAGAATAGAGTTAGCTATGTGCTTACGTATGTCATTCAATGCATTTGAACAAATATGAATTAATTTAATAAGCATTTGCCTTATCAAAGTCTTACACAACGTTTGGTCCCAGGTAAAGGCAAATAAAATATAAGAAGACCATATTTCAAGAGAGACTGACCACTAAAATTTCCTTTAACATTGTAAATTAGCAGACAATTATATATAACTTATAACCAAAGTTGTGATAATGTATAAGGCACGATGAATTAGTTTTTTAGGCCTAACTCAAATCTTAAAAGTTAGTTCAAAGGGAGGAGGATTGTTTAAGCCTTATAAGGAGTCCACTCATCTCATTAACCATCAATGTGAGATTTTTTGTCTCAACACCCCACCTCACGTCCAGTGCTTAGCATCTGGTGCGTGGGCAATTTTTTTGGGGGCCCAACATTAGAGGAGACAGGTCCTGCTCTGATACCATGATGAATTAGGTTTTTAGGCCTAACTCACACCCTAAAAGCTAGCTAAAAAGGAGGAGGATTGCTTAAGCCGTATAAAGAGTCCACCCATCTTATTAATCACCAATGTGGACTTTTTGTCTCAACGGAAGTGAAGTTGTAGCCTGTAGGCTTTTGGTATAGCACATTTAGAGCCTTTTTAGAATTGGCATGCTAATTTTAAGTTAAAATAGTTTTAAAAGCATTTTATTAGAAATGTTTGAACAAATTTAAAAAGAAGTTATTAACACTTACTTAAAATAATAAAAATAAGTCAAAAACTATAAGTTAAGATTCACTTTAGGATCTTATTATATAGAAAATATATATAGAGAGAGAGAGCTTGAAACACTTTTCATAATTTTGTATATAATAAATGTGTGGATATTTGAGTATATTTCATGAATGACAAACATATAAAAGGCTAATTATGCTTCATAGTTATAATTTAAATAATTATATTTCGTAGTTATAGTTATAGCAACGTTTGTATAATTTACATAGCATTTGTATGCATTTGTATGATTCACTATACCATTCGCAACTTGTGTATAGTATATGTATATTTCGTTATACAATTCGTGTATAATGTTTGTATAATTCGTTATACAATTTGATTTGCCCAAAACATTTGTATAATCATGCACAATATTTGTATAAAATCGCGCGAATTGTACAAAACTCAAACTGTAATTACAGCTAGATATTTGTTGCAAACCGCAATTAATCTATACTATAACTATGTTAGGTAATTAACTAGTATATATTTATTTATCGCATAATTTTTCCTAATTTAGATGGAGCTATTAACACATATAGTGAGAATCTATATAAATAAGTGATTCTGATTTGCTTGAGATTGAGACGTATTAAGCTTTGAGTGTGTACTTTGTAGGTGACAGCAGTGGTAAGTACTTTCATACGCAAAGGAGAGGAGCAAGAGAAAGGTAAAGAGGAAGCTTGTAATATGTTGAAAATTCTTGATAATGAGCTCAAGGACAAGAAGTTCTTTGTTGGTGACAAATTTGGATTTGCTGATATTGCTGCAAATTTGGTGGGATTTTGGCTAAGAATTTTCCAAGAAGCCTCTGGAGTTGAATTAGTAACAAGTGACAAGTTTCCAAATTTTTGTGCTTGGAGGGATAGGTATATTAATTGCAGCCAAGTCAAGGAATATTTACCTCCAAGAAATGATGAATTGCTTGCTTTTTTTCAAGCTCGCATCCGTGATCATGCTTCAGCTTCTACTCAAAAGTAAACACATCATCATTCATCTTACGATGTTTTGAATTATGTGTCACGAATAAAATTGTGAATCTAGACAGAACGAACTTATCATATCATAAAGTTTTTTTTAATTGTCTAATTTATCATCATCATGACTCGTAATCGTTTATTTTCACAAAACATAATGTTATTTCGATCTCGATAATCGTATAAGGAAAAACAATAAGAAAAGTAAGCCACGTATTTAATGAAATAGTGAGTGACATGAGTCATCTTATTATCTTTTTGAGATAAATTTTATTCATTATCGATTTAAAAAAATGGAGATAATGGTCAATAATTCATTTAATTTTTTTTAAAAAAAATTATATCTAAGCTATCTGTTATTCATGTTTTCTCCCTAAAATATTATCAATTAATAATTAAAACAAACCTTGATTAGTATCTATATAATCCATTATTTATCTTATTTATGAACACCACTTCTTTTGAACCAAAATAAAATCACCACTTGTTATATATGATAGGAGGGAGTACCAATAGTATTTATTTTTAAGTCTCTGGTCAATGTGGAACCATATCAATACAGAACTACAAATAGTCAAACATGAAACATTAATGTAAATACTAAGAAACTTCCTTGTTTTTTCCCCTATAAAAGAAGACCAAACCTCAAAGGGATAACAACCACATAAAATTCCCTCAATTAGTAAAGCAAGCAAAAAACAATCAATCAAAGTTGAGAGATGGCAGATATTAAGTTGCTTGGTCTATGGTATAGCCCTGCTAGTCACAGAGTTGAGTGGGCTCTCAAAATTAAGGGAGTGAAATATGAATTTATAGAAGAAAACTTACAAAATAAAAGTCCTCTACTTCTTCAATCTAATCCAATCTATAAGAAAATCCCAGTGCTAATTCATAATGGCAAGCCCATTTGTGAGTCTATGGTCATTCTTGAATACATCGACGAGACATTTGAAGGCCCTTCCATCTTGCCTAAAGACTCATACGATCGAGCTTTATCTCGTTTTTGGGCTAAGTTTCTAGATGATAAGGTAAATTCATCTTCATTATATATATTCGTATTTGCATAATTTCCCACTCGATCTTCCGTTTCTATTTTCTTCAAATAGTTCAGCCTATCCAGAAAAATTATCAGCCAACGAATATGATTTCGAACGATCATGATACTTCCCAAAATCAAAATTTTTGATCAATGGCAAAAAGATGATTTTTGTTTTTTAACAGTTTGGGAAATGGAAGCGGAACTTCCCTTTGGTTCTCCCCGAAAGCGCCCTTCCTTTTTTGAGCCCATTTTTAAAGAACTACAAAAAAAATTTGGAGCCCTTCTTGAACGAATATATTTTTATGGAAAAATAGAACGTCTTATAGAAGTCTTTACTAAGGATTTTTAAGGCAAAACCTGGTGCATTTACTTAAAGACTGCCTTTTCTTTCGACATAGGCATTTCAGGCCTTATTCGTTTCCGATCGCACTCAAAATTGCCATTCAATAATAGGATTTGCTCTGTTTAATATTCTTTCGTATTTTCTTCTTTTTACCACGCAATAGGTCAGAGACATCATAAATTGGTCCCCGGTATCGCTATAAGTCCTCTGTCCTACTACAAGTGGTGAGACAACCTTTACCAAAGTCACGTTAATATGTTTACTTTAGATCTTTTTATATAGAAAATATATAGAGAGAGGTTGGAATACCTCTAATAATTTTATATAGTTGATTTTGGCTTGCTTGAAATTGAGACGTAATATTGTTGTGATCGTTGTAGGTAGCAGCAGTGGTGAATTTTTTCTTCCACAAAGGAGAGGAGCATGAGAAAAGTAAAGAGGAAGTAAATGAGATGATGAAAATTCTTGATAATGAGCTCAAGGACAAGAAGTTCTTTGTAGGTGACAAATTTGGGCTTGCTGATATTGTTGCAAATTTTGTGGGACTTTGGCTAGGAATTTTTCAAGAAGTCTCTGGAGTTGTATTAGTAACAAGTGAAAAATTTCCAAATTTTTGTGCTTGGAGGGATGAATATATTAATTGCAACCAAGTCAAAGAATATCTGCCTCCAAGAAATGATTTGCTTGCTTTTGCCCAAGCTCGTGCTCAAGCTGAAGCTTCTAAAGCATAAACACCTCCTCATTCACCTTATGAGGTTCCAAATTATGTATCGCAATAAGCTTATAAGTCCACTTTTGCGACGAATGATATATTGGCTTATACGTAATACATAGGTTATCTCATAGATAAAAAGGTATTTTCACTACAACTTGTTTTGAATTTTAGTTTGCACTATATATAAAATGGCACACAGATAACGTATGAATACATACAATGGCATACAAGTATGTATATGAGTATATTTTGTGTGTATCTTTCGTGTATATCAATGTATATGACAATATATCATTTGTGTGTCAAGAATATACATTGAACTAATTAATGTATATTTTGGGCCCAATATGGTATAGACCAATGTAACATTTTGGGGGAAACTTATATAGATATACTAGATCAAGAAAATATTTACCATTTATAGCAATAAAAAATTATTTTCACTAAACAGTTATAATATATTTATATTAATTACATGATGCACTTTTAATACAAGTACAGATTTATCATAGTATTATTATATATTGCTATAAATGGTAATAAATAAAAAAATATCACTAAAATTAATAATTATTTATTAAAACAGATCTATTTAAATAATTTTTTCCATTTTTATTTTTTGGGGACTATAGATTTCAGAAGGGCCTTTCATCTAGTTTAGCGTTTTTGAGTGTTCTAAATAGACAAAGCCCAATAGACTTGTTTTAAAAATGTTA
>JAOTQR010000109.1:5360981-5380035 GCA_025774065.1 Solanum ossicruentum | reverse complement strand
CCGCAGCGGAGACCTCGTAGGTCCGCTTTACTTTGTGAGCATATATATATGTGTGTGTGTGGTTTTTCTGTGTAAATCCTGGTAGCTGCTGCAGGTAGGTTTAGTCAGTAAAACAAAGGAGACTCTGCCGAAATTTCGGTAGAATTTCGTAATGTGTTTATGAAAAGATACGGGCTAGAATGTGCGCAAGCGCCCATATCGGGCGCTGGTCACGACCCCAGGGAGGGGTGTGACCACCTCCATAAGACATCCCTTGGGACTTTGTTATATGCCTTCTCGAGATCAATGACACCATATGAAAGTCCTTCTTTCTTTCCCTATAATTCTCCACTAACCTCCGAACAAGGTGGATTGCTTCAGTCGTCGACTACCGCGGCATGAACCCAAACTGATTCTCCGAGATAAATATTACTTTTCGCACCCTCGTCTCCACAACTCTCTCCCAGACCTTCATAGTGTGGCTTAACAACTTGATACCCCAGTAATTGTTACAGTTTTGAATATCTCCCTTATTCTTGTTCAATGGAACCATTATACTTCTCCTCCATTCATCAGGAATCTTTGCATTCTTCATAATAACATTGAACAGTCTAGTCAACCACTCTATGTCATCCTTTACCATATTCTTCCAAAAGTCTACCGGAATATTATCGGTCCCGATCGCCCTCCCCCTCTTCATCCTACTAATAGCATGTCTTACCTCCTCAACTCTGAACCGCTTGCAGTACCCAAAATCGCGATGGTTTTCCGAGTGAGCCAACTTACCCAGCTCGATAATTCTATCTTCTTTTTCATTTAAGAGTTTATGAAAGTAAGCTTGCCACCTTAATTTAATAGAAGTGTCATCCACCAACACCTCGCCCTCCTCATTCTTGATGCACTTCACTAGGTCCAAGTCGCGAGCTTTCCTTTCTCTTACTTTAGCGAGCCTATACAATCTATTGCCCCCGCCTTTATCACTTAGCTCCTCATAAAGGCTCTCAAATGTTGCTGACTTAGCATTCGTCACCGCCATCTTAGCTTCTGACTTGACCTTCTTGTAAATTTCCTTAAGCTTTTGCTTTTCCTCTTCATCCCTACACTCTAGCCACTCTGTGTAAGCTACCTTCTTATCTTTTACTTTGCCCTGAACTTTCACATCCACTACCAATCACTCTGACATCCACTAAAGGTCCCTCTCAAAACTCCTAGTACCTCGGTAGCTACCTTTCTGATGTAGCCAGCAGTCGTTTCCCACATACTGTTCACATTACCTTCACTACTCCACGCCTCTAGGTTTCTCAACTTTTCCTCCATCTTGCGAGAAAGGGCAGGAATAAGGTCTCCCCATCTATTATGTATTTACGTTATACAACTATAATTTGTATTTATATTATACAACTATAATTTTTATTTACGTTATACAACTATAATTTAAAAAAATTACAATTTATAGTTATAGTTAGGATTTTGTTGCAATTGTTAGAGTTTTGTTATTTTCTCTCTCCTCTATTCCTCTCTCCCTCTGCAATTTCTTGCAAATATACAATTACAAATCTGTATTAGCCTCATATATACAATTATTTTGACAGATACACATAGTTAATTCGACAGAGTATACAATTCGTCTCTCTCCACTCTCGCTCGCCTCTCTCGATCTTACTCGCCTCTCTCCTCCCTCCTCTCAATCTCGCTTGTCAGATATACAAATATTATGTGTAGTAATTATACACATATAATTATTTAACAGATATACACATACAGTCTGATAAATATACATATATAGTTTGCCTCTCTCCTCTCTTTCTCGATCTCGCTCGCCTCTCTCTTCCTCTCTAGGTCATATAATTGAGGTTATATTATGTAATTATGTAAAATATAGTTATTTAAACGTATTAAGTATCAATTCTAGACTATTTATGAAAGTTCTCCATAATATAATATAATTATATTATGCCACAATAATAAAGAAATGAGACATGTTAATGTCTCGACACATAAACACATATTTGTCAATTTATAATAGGTGGCATTAATTGAACCCCATATTATCATGTCTTTTTCTAAAGAAAACTTTTAGTTGGGATATGGAACAATTCAGTTAAAATTATCCATATAAAGATAAGTCAGTTTCAGACGGTTAAGTCGGTGGACAAAAATGAAAATAGATAACAAAATTCATAAAGCATGAAATTCCAACAGTAAACATTTAATGTGTATTTTGACAACCAAGAGTTCTTTATCTACACAACTAGTTTAAGTTTTGATTGGACAATGAAACAAAAAAAAATTGGTATCAAAAGAAAATCTGCTAGAATAAAATATCTAGGAGATAAGGTTGATCTTGAATAATACCCACAGAAGTAGGACAAATAGTAACATCCAGATATTATAATTAACCAAGTCATTTTCATTGTTGTGAGATGATGAATATGTTTTTATTGTTAATAAAAGGTCTTAAATTTCTTTTTTTAAAAAAAGACTCTCCTTGGTAAAATGTGTCTTTTTAATTGCTATATTAGTAATAGTGATGAATTGATGAGTATCACTTTCTCTTTTTTTTTTTTTATAAATTTCGAATTTTGTTTTTAATAATGAAATCGCATTTAGTGAGGAAAAACTTTTTTTATTGCCACCACAAAGATTGTTGTGGATGGGAACATGTCCCTCTATTTTAAAGAAGAAATTTTTTTCTTTTAAGTCTTGAAGTCCTCTTTAATTCGAGTGAGTCTTTTTCTAATATTACTATGTATAATTATGATAGAACAGTAAATATTTCTCCCATCTTCAACAAGAACTATTTGGTTCGAGTCCTTAGAATGAAATCATCACTCACTCTCATTATCCCCCATAGAGCTTGTTATGGTATGGTAACTATCTTTTTGCTTATAAAAAAGAAAAGGTGTTAGGTTTTGAGACCCGAGAATGATATCAACAGTCTTTCTCATCATCCACAGAAAATTTGTTATGGCATCGTAAGTACCCGTTGATATTAATCAGATGTCTTGTATCACCAAAAATCTCAATTTCAAACTTTTGCAAATAAAAATTTTTAATAGAAAGCATTTTACACTTAAATGTAACTTCTCAAATTAGTCAAACCTCAAAATAAATATCTAACACCAGATAAACACACTCATACCCACAGCCCCAAAAACAAGAAATATACAAGCCAAAGAAAAGATAAGTCCTTTTTATTGCTCTTTGAAGAAACCTTATCATGTCACACTAAGCAACCAGAGTAAGTGAGAATTGAAAAGACAACTGTGGTCCTGGTTTTGACTCAAACGTGGCTTCACATAATAAGTATAGAATCATATATGGTTTTGTGAGGAGACAGCTCTTAGACAAATAAAATTATTGGATGTTACATAAATAATTCATGTTCTCAAGGGGCACATTCACTGGATTTGATATACTCCCCTCTCTTTCAATTTAGTTTGTTTGGACATCTAGTGAGGAAATTGAATATTTTTATTTACATATAATGTTTATTAATCTAAAAGAAGCTCATAACAAAGATTTTAGGGGTCCTAGGTAGAAATTTGGAAGTTAAAGGCATATTAGTAGTTTATATTAGAAATATTAAGAATATGTATGATGGAATTAAGATTTGAGGGAGAATAATTTTTGAGTACTAATTAATAGCTTTATCTCATGAACTAATTATTAACCTATTTTTATCTCTTGACCATGGTAAACTAACGTGACATTCAAGGAGGAGGTGTTATATTGTATATTATTTGCAAATGATATAGTTTTAAGTGATCAGACATATGGTAGAGTTAAGAATATATCGGAGGGTTGGAGATTGAACTTGAGTCTAAAGAGTTCAGGTTAAAAAGGATTAAGATAGAATACTTTAGTGATGTAGCTTGTGTGACAGATGTGGACACAAGGACTGATACACAAATCAACTTCAAGAAAATTCTTTTAGAATATGTGGATCAATAATCCAAGAAAATAAAGAGATTAATGATGATATTGTACATCATAGAGTGCGTGGATAAATAAGAGCTCATATCTATGTCTTGTTTGATAAAAATTTATCACCAAACCTTAAAGATAAATGTTATAAAGTCGTGGTGAAATCAATTATGGTATATGGAATGAAATGTTGACTGATCAAAAACTGTATATCCAAAAATAAGAGTAGACAAAATGAGTTGAAATAGATGAGTATGCACACAAAAAGATAGGATCATTAATGAAACTTCATTTGGTACAAGATGGATAAAGAAGGCGACATTTGAAATAGTTCAGGCTTCTAACAAGAACATGCATTGATGCCTTTGTTAGAAGATTTGAGAGGTTCGCTATAATGGATATTAAGAGAGTAGAGATAGTTGAAGAAGTATTAGGATAAAAGAGATTAAATAGGAAATGACACATTTACAATTTATCGAGGACATCATCTTAAATCAAAAGATAAAAAGATCAAGAAGTAAGATAAAATGTTAATTAACAGTCGACCAACTCTCTACCAATATTATTATTACTACTCACATACTATCTTATTCTCCACTTCTAGTTTGCATATTGTTTATTTTGCTTCAATATTGCTGTTTATTTTTTTTTCTTAATTTGTATTTTCTTCACTACTATATTTATGTTATCAATCACTTTGAGTTGAGAACCTATCAACATTAAAGAACTCTTCATAAAGTCCCAACAAGCCTTTTTACGTTCTGTTCTCTTTATACTTCACTTATAGAATTACTTAAATATTATTTTACATTTAACTTAACATAAAATTTAAGAACACAAAAGACGTTTTTCTGCATTATATATATATATATATATATATATATCATTATAACCATTAAGTACATTTGGAAGTACATTTTCTGCATTAAAAAAAAAAGATTTGAAGCCCAAAACAAGTCTTCAAAGCACAAAGTTGCAATCTAGGTCCTAAACAGAGAGCCTTTACATTATAAAGCAAAATGCATAAGGTCTATAATCCTTTACAAGTAAGAGAAAGACACTAATTAACTACAATTAGATATACTAATAATCATATAATTATAGTCTGTAGTGTCTAACCAACTAGTGGTCTCTTTAGCTAATTACTTGTAATATCCATCTTTAATATTTGAGGTAGATAACTGCTTCTCTATATATTTAACTTCCTGCAACAACACACAGAATATAAATTAGAAAAAATTCAACAAAAAGAATCATCACACTCTTTAGGGCGCGGCCCTTTTCCTGGACCAATCGTCTATGCAGGATACTTTGTGCACCGAGTCTTCCATTAACAAGAGAAAGAGCAAAAACCAAGCAACTTCTATCAAAAAGAAGATAAATATAACCAAGTCCTTTGTATACCTTGTGTATATGCAACATCCATGTCATTGGTGGTGAGCACTAGTAGTAAAGAGACCCTGCAGAAGTTAAAAACCATGTCTTGTTAATAATGAGATTCATCATACATACTCGGAATGAGAACGTTAGGCATACATCACGAGCTTGAACTCTACCGAAGACAGAAGTTAAGGCATGAAAATTTCACAGTTATCAAGAAAATTAACATACCTTGCCACCAGTTTCCTCGAGACGCACTGCCAGAATCATCTTCTCCATTATCTTTGTTGGCCTGTGCAAAATCGAATTCGAAGAAGAGAAAATAAGAACATGAGAATAAGCAAATGACCTTTAGAAAAAATATTGGTTATCAAGGTGATGGTTCTACCCTTGCCTAATTGACTCTGCGTTATCGGTTTTTTCATAGATAACTCTAATTAAAATGGGATTAACAATGAATTAAAAAGCTCCCTCATGTTGGTAGGGAGCAAAAACAGATCATCTATTTCTAAGACAGCTTCGGCAACTAAAATCCCAGCTTCCTCGACGTTCTTGAAAAATAAACCGATCAATATCTGTCTCATATACTTCCACTGATGGATTGAGCACATAAAATCCAGGCTTCCTCGATGTTCTTTTGATTTGAACCATGTGGTCGTCATATATAAAAAATTAAATATAGTGAATATGTAGTACATATACATGTACATAATCGACAACAAATTCACTATGAACCTAGAGACTCTAAATTCCAAATTTGCCTCTAGATACTCGTTACCACGCAATTTCTAAAATACAAAATACTAATGTTTAGATCATTAGTAAACATAGAAGCGTTACACCAATAGATCTAAATACCACACAATTGAGCCTTTTGTTTAATACGCGAGAATATGTACTCACAGTTGTGTAAGTAGAGCTCTGATTATTTTGGGGAAATGAATAGACATCTTGCCCTCCATAGTATATCGATGAGCTAAGATGGCACGGCTGTACTTTTTCGTTCTGATAAAATGAACTCGGCTGCTTGTTTTGTGCAGCCTGGCTGGCAGCTTCATTGCTAGTAGGAGTACTTCCTGCAAAACAGAAGTGAAAAAAGTATGAATCTGGTTGAAATTTCACGTTTTATCGGTAGGATATATAAGAAAAATGTCAAATAGGAAATCATGTACACATCCTTCACTAACAAATGGAACTCACTGTTTGAATTGACTTATTCTTTTACTTTTGGCTTTTAAATACTTTTAAAGTTTTAAAAAGTGCTTGGCAGTGCTTTTAAAGCTGAAAAAGTGTAAAAAAAAAAAAGAAAAAAAGCCAAAAGCCAAAAGTAGGGATGTCCAACTTATGGCTTTTGGCTTCTAACTTAAAAGTCAGTTTAAAATAGTCAATCCAAACACTCCCTGAAGCATAATTTCAGAGAGACTACTCTCACCACAAGTAGAAAGCTTGTCTCTCTGTAATTTCCACAAATTAGATCTATGTTGATCGGACTGCTCTAAATGCGTCGACAAAAGCATGTCAGATACTCCAAAAGTAGTGCCTTCGTGGAGGATATCCAACACGAATGCGACAACATTTTTTGTGAGTCCAAGCATCATAGCTTATTAGATTATGATTGGGAATAAGAGATGATCTTCTTCAATTCTACTATAGACTAACCACAACACAGAATGCGATAAACATTTTCGTCGAACCCAAGTTTAAGGAATTCCTCTATTACATTACAATATCTTTTCCTTATACAGGAGGCGTTCGAGCTGATCTCGAACATTTTCATATCGTGATGATAATATGATATACAAGGGGACTAAAGTATGATCACTCAACTAACGACGGTTATTATCTCAAAAAGTCACTTAACTAACCTGTGGATCCACCTTTAGCATTTCTTTCCTGATGAACCACAGATTCTTGCTTCGGTTGCTCCGAATTCATCGAACCATGTCCCTTAACACGAAAACAATTATGAGATCATAGACAATATAAGATCCAAAATACCAGGAAAGAACATTCTATTTCCATCTATATTCTAACATCTCCTTTTAAGTTTGGCATTACCTTTGTCAAAAGGCATCAAAATCTCACTAAAAATTAAAGTACAAACCAAACAGAATATAGCAACTTCTGCTTTTCCTATTCTATTCTATTCTATTCTTGTCTAAAAGATTCTGTCTCACTTAAAACATAAAAAAAAACATCAAAATTCAAAATTTAAGCTAAAATTCAACAATAATCATAACAACAATATCTTCCAAACCCCACTCTTTTAATTTTATTTTTTCCCCAAATTTTTTTAACCTAATCTATTTTCTTAACAAACAACAACATATCAAGAAAATTACAACAATCAAATGTTAGTCATTAACATGTATATCAGAAAAAAAAAACAGAGCAAAATGAAAAAAGCAAAAAAAAAACATTAAACCCCACATCATAAAATACCATTATTCATTGGGAAAATTAATAAAAACTCAAAATTTCATGGAAAAAAAAAGAATCATACCTTGGAAGGAGGAGGGAAAATGGAATTAAAAATTCCAGAAGATGAAGAGGCAGAAGTTTCTTTGGAACCAAAAAGATCAGAAGTAAATGAAGAACTGGTTGGTTTTTTTGTTTCTTCCATTTTTCTTTTTTTGTGCCTTGAAAATAAAATAAAAAACTCTGGTTGAAATTTGAGGAGATTAAAGTCAGTTTTTATAGGAAAAGCACCGTCAAAAAAAAGGATCAGATAAAACGTAAAGGCCCACAGCTTGTTAAATTTTTCCAGGAAAAAGATGAGGAAAAAAGGAAAAGAATAAAGGAAAGAGAGAGACACGTGAAAAGATGGGTGACGCAATTATCATTTTTATTATTAATTGTAATTGTATAATTAATATAATAAAAGAAAGAAAAAAAGGGAAAATAAGCATAATTTATGTGGTTCAATTTATATGATATATATACTCTTCCCGCTTGTATTAAACGGATATTTTCTATTTTATATAATGAGTAAAAAAATATTTATAAATTGGTTAAATTAATTACTTTGTTCTTTGACCGTATCAATGCATGTAAAAATAAGTTAGAAAAAAATTATAAATAATAGAGTATGGAAATTAGCTAGTTTTGAAAATTGTTCAATTACAAAGGTTATATTAATTATAGAGGTAAAATGAAAAAGTTTAATTAATTACACTTTCTGTTTTAGAAAAAAAGGGCATATATTTTATTTTAGTCTATTTTAATAAGAAAAATATCTCTTTTTTATTATAATTTAAAATTTTCATATATTATGTTTAAGGCCATAAGATTAAAGAATATTTTAGTATATTTAGCATAATTTTAATTTATAATTAAAAAGTATTTTTTATTTTCTTAAATTTAATGTCAAGTCAAACTAAGTTGTTCTTTTTTAAACAAATAATGTATGAATTAAAAGGGTTCAAAATTAGAAAAAATAAACACATCAACTAGCTAATATATATTAAAAAAATAATTTTAATCGTGTGTAAATAGTATAAATTTTCATTGAAGGAGATTCAGTAGCAAGGTGGATCCACCCTCGACTCCCTCCATTCTTTTTTAGTAACACTCTCTATGTACATCTTTGTTATCGCTAAAACTTATTTTTATTATAGTAATTATTACTTAATATAGAAATAATTTTCTTATTTTTAGGGTATCTATCATTATATTTTGATGATCGCATTATTTTGTTATTACTATTCATTTTTCTTAAGATCTAGAATGATTTTCTTATAAGTTGATATGCTTATTTATTATCTTATTTCACGGAGTAATGATAGCGTCTACATACATTCTAACATTCATCAATCCTGCTTAAGCAATTTCATTTAATATGTTATTGTTGTTATTATTGTTATTGATTTATATCTCCAATTTTAAAAAACTAACAAAATTACTAAACTAGACTTAATTTACTTAAAACATTTGTAATATGTTATAAGAAAAAATAATATCTTGAAACATAGATAGTCATATAGTATCCATAAATTAAATTTCATATACAGGCATATTGTATACTATTACAAAAAGGTTTTCACTTTTTTTTAAGAAACGTAATTTTATTGGTAAAGAACGATGGATATAGATCTGTTTCTCCTTTGATTCTTTTCTTTTAAAATTTCTCCGTGGTTCGAGCACTGTCAGTGGTGTATTTCTCGAACTAGGATGATTTAGACTTGATCTTCGTGAAAATATTTATGTGGATCTTTTGAAGTATTTGACTAAAAGAAGAATCTAGTATATTTTGATCTCTTTATAAATATCTCAAGAATTTATGAGATTTTTCACTATGCTTAAAAATAGTTATAGTTGGAATTGAAGATAAAATTGTGTTGGATTATAATTTTTATAAACAATTTTTGGTTTGGTTTCTTCAATTTTGATTACACATTATTATTTTATTCTAAAATAATTCACATCAATCAAAAAAATCAAACAGATTAAGGGCACGTGGATTAATAGAACTGTCTAATGAGATCTAATGTTACAGAGCACTTCGAAACTTTTATCACCACCAGATAACTTGATTTATCATTAGTTGGAATCAGGTCCCTCGACACAATAACAATATAAGAACAATTGAATTTTGGAATTTTTATTGTCGTTGTGAAGTGATCCTTTTAAGCAATACACAAGAGGGAGCTTTCGAAATTCTCATTGGCCCATCAATACGATGAGCACAGATATAATAGGTACCTTTTCACCCAACCTAACAGCTTTTACAGTTGAATTCCAATATTGTTATTTATACATTAGTGTATCACTTAGACCTGATTCCAACTAATTAATTTCACGATTTGTTAATCATCAAAACACAGAGAAATTTTTTATATTTTTAACCCAAATTTTTTTTTCTTTTTTTTATATCTTGACATCTTTATATAACTCATGATGACTCGATATTATAACCAACCATATTGAGGGGTTTAACTCATTTCAGCATAGAGAGTAGATATATGTCAAACAATGTATCGTGGTTCATAGCATGAAAGATGAAATCATTCATTACCAAATTATATATCATAATGAATCTAGTTCTTTAGTAGGTCAAGAACAACATAAAATAATACTTACTACACTCAAGAACATTGAGGAATTACTACATAAGAAAAACAAGAGATATTTATCAAATAAAGCTTTTATTTTATTCAAGAGTTTGATGATTTACAAATGAATGATGTTCTATACACACTAGCCACCTAAGGATTAGTGTATAAATATTAATCACTATTAAATTAATAGAACATATCATTTAATAAAATTTATAGCTAAACAATAAAATTCATTGCTAATTCTATTCAGCAACGAATCATCATAAAAATTGATAGCTATAATCAATCAAAAGACGAATAAATTCTTTATCTAGAAATTCTTATATGTCTAGAATCTTTAAGGCATATAAAAAATTCTTCCTATCAAATTTCATAAATATATAGAAATTCCACGACAAAACTCTCAATACCTCTCAATTATTTTATCAAAAACGACTAATCTTCATTTGATATAAACCACCTATATATATGTCAAATAACATCCAGGTGGTATGATGACATGGCATCTCCATGACAAGTAGCTTATCATGTTATCTTATCGGACCAAAGCAAAATCTTATGCTCTTGGCAAAATTTAAATAAATAAATTTTAAAAAAAAAGGTTGAGGATACGTACAATGCATGGAAGTTATGACTGACTCTAATTAATTGCTTGTTCTATTGTTTGGTTGGTGGGACGAAAGACGACAGACCATGTATCATACTTCAAAAGAAAAAATGATATTAAACTTTTTTAGAAAAATTTTAATAGTTTTATTAGGAACGAATTTATAATTTTTAGAATATTAAAAAAATTGTTAAATGAGAATTGATTCATGTCTTCTTTAGCAAATAATTGAATATTCAATCAAATATATAATTTAATCTTTTTATTACATATATATCTACAAGTAATTTCAAAATATAGATTACATACAATATTTTAAATTTACTCCGAACCCAGTTGATTGACCACTTGAAATATCATTTTATCACATTAAATAAAAACATATTTGATTGACTTTGTTTAATTTTAGGTACTCGATTACCTCTACGTTAAAATTCCATTCATTTACATTGATGTTCTAGATGAGAAAGTCAATTTGGACTAAGCAGGGTCCTAACTTTCTAATTATCTCCGTAATTTTTGTTATTTATATATAATGTAATTGGTGTAATTATCAAATCAAATCAAAGGAAGAAAAAACCGTTCAATTTATATCAAATAAAAAATAACATCATATAAATTAAAAGGAAGAAAATAATTTTATATTACACCCTTTTAAAATTATTTTTAATTAAAAGCAAAATTTGTTGTTTGTCGGTGAATGAGGAAAAATCCAAGATTAAGGTACAACGGCCAGGCTGTTTATGTTCTGATAGGATAAGATTTGCAGCTTTTCCAACATGCAGAGGTTTAATCCTTCATATACACTAACAGATATAACATTATCCAATTACTTCTTCACATGTTTGATATGAATGAAACATTATCTAATATACAACTTGTCATATTGCAATTATCATGCAAAAATAGAATTGCCCCAGTTAGACCAACATGGATTGTGATAGAGTAATGAAATTATTTTATTCTTAATTAAAAATTTTGGATTTAAGTTTTGAAAATGAAAAATTTTCTATTGAGAATGTCATCCCCAAATGAATCCTATAGTGCACAATTTGACTTTAGTCAAAATTTCACGGATTTCGAACACCACGTGAAAAAAATAGAATTGCCCCAGTTAGATTTAAACAGTGGAGAAATCTGAAATTGGATTATTTTTTCTTAGATTTGGATATTGTTTGTTTTTTTCCTTTATCTAGTCAACAACAAATATTGATTTTATTGAAAAATTTATCAAATAATGATAAATTATTACAATCAAACACTCTTTCTCAAATATAATTAAAAAAAAGTAGTTACTCAATTCTTGATTTATTATTTGAATCTTCATTTTGTTGATGAATTTCATTTTCTTTCTTATAAGTTATAATTGGTTTTTAAAATTTCTTCTTTCCTCTGTCCTCAATTTTTAAAAATAAATAAAATAAAAAGTCAAATTTATTACACAATTAAAATTTCTAGCTATTTGTTTAGTTTTCTTTATAGATTTTTTTTATATTTGCACTTAACGAAAGTATGAATTTGAATGGTTTAGATATTAAATTGTGATGTGCGTTATCTTTTATTATAATTTAAATACTTAATGAGTCTCAATAGATTTTAATCATTGATATCAAGAATAGAGTCTTAATATCATTTCATGTGATTCTCATTTAAATAGTATTTATCATCGCTCTATTCATAATCATTAGACATCACCACTAAACAATACTTTCTTTGTCCCATTTTATGTGACACCATTTCTTTTTTGATTCGTCTCAGAAAGAATGTTATTTTACTCTAATTGGAAATAATTTGGCTTTAAAATTCATCTTTTACCTCTAATGAAATGAATCTCAACCACACAAAATCCTCAGAAATATTTTAGACCACAAGTTTCAAAAGTCTTACTTTTTTTCTTAAACACTGTGTCAAATCAAAAAGTGCTACATAAAATGGAACGAAGGAAATATTTATCATTACTCTAGTAACAATCATCAAACATCACCACTAACTACCTCGGTCATCATAATCATCACCACACCAACATTGTCAGCACCATTATTGTCATCTACCACCAATCACTCTTGTTATCATAATCACTATCGTCACTAACTATTGCTATTTGTTGCTATCATATTTACTTCTTCCATCACTGTGATTATATCCATAGCCACCACCGATCCATCTCTACAGCCACCTCCTCCATTATTACTATCAATCACCATCACCACCATAATCAATTAGTTTTACTATCAATAAACTTGTTATCATCAACTACCACTTTATATATTTCAATTACCACTATCATTGTTGCTGTTATTTCACAACAATTATCGATCATTATCACCACTATAGTCAGTTTCCCATCCTACCAATTACCTACATCATTATATAACTATCACAAATACATCATCAATCATCATACATTCTTCAAAAATCACCATTAATATCATCAACTACTAACATTAATGACTTCATCATTACAATACACAACATTGCTATCAATCTCCATTATTACATTAGTCACCACAATACATACCAATCACCTCCACCGTAATTAATAGCCACTAAAACTATTATATTACCATCACCATTATCACCATAAACTGTCTTCACTGTCACTAGCAAGTATAAATATTTCATTATTTAAATCAAATATTGATTTTTTTAGTTTATTTTTTTTAATATTTTATTACTTTTTATTTAAATTATATATTTATCATGTATATAAATAGATTATGTACATTCAAACGTTAAATAATAAATAATCTTAATCATTCAATATTCATATCTCGAGACAACATCTCAATGAAAACAAATATGCCCATAATCTATTTCAAAAGGAGTGTCCTCCTCTTCTCTTTTTTAACTATTCTCTAATTATAGCTTTCACATGTCATATTTTAGATCACAAAATTATTGACTATATTGATACATTCTATATAAAGCTAAAATCATGGATTTTATTTTCTTAAAAAAACTATATCAAATTAAAATAAGATAAATAATTTTTTTTTAAATGAAAAAGAAAACCTTGTTTATTAAATTGGTCAAAACTTACGGATATTGTCTTTTGTTTTTCTATTCTACTAAATCAGATAATAGTAAATCTTATCTTTAACAGTGGGACGGTGCAAGGGCCACTCCAAAATCATAAAGGTCTCTTTGACTGAGAATTCATGGACATAAAAGTTTGTCGAAATATGAACCTTGTCGTTGCTTAAAAGAGAAAAAAGATTTAATTTACTTAGTTTATGTATTACAAAAAATATAATATAAGTTATATGTATATTAAAGAAAGAATACATTTTGAAATATGTGATTTAAAAATAAATTATAAATATTTTAAATTATTAAATATATAAATATGACATTTTTATTGGAACAATATAAAAAGAATAAGTCATATAAATTAAAATAAAAAAATCACGAACAACTCACCAATTTTATTATATTTTTACGATCGTATATCTTATTTTTATTATTATTTCATTGCTAAATTAATACAACTCGTGAATTTTTAAATTACTTTGATAAGTTTAACAATTTGGTTTTACCGGTAAACATAACCGCTGCAAAATGGAACAAAACTGACAACGTAAGATTCATCTGTTTGTGAGGATTTTTGATACGTTACACAACCAAATACTTCTAAAGTCAGTAGAGAATGGAAATTCGAATACAAACTTCACAATAGAAACAAAATTTACGTTCTCAAAATAGAAAATAATAAATGATATAATACTTTATATATTTTTTTAAAAAAAGGTACACGAGAAAAGAAAGAAAAGTAGGACGGTTAGGAGGTGGAAATTGGCATAGTACTATATATTTCTACCTTTTTTCGTTTAAATTTTTATAATTTACTTTTTTAGTCGGTCTCCAAAAATTATGACACATTTTAATAATTTATTTTAAATATTTTTTTTCTTAATAAAATAATTAATATATATATATATATTAAAAAGTTATAAATTTAAATGTTTTAAATTTTTTTATATTAGTTCAAATTATCTCGCATAAATTGAAACGAACTAAATTATATTTCTTTAGTCTATTTTATGTATTATTTTCTCTCTTTGTTTAGTTTGTTCTAAAAGGCTATCGTTTTATTATAATTAAATATGCCCTCCGTTTTATTTTATTTAGCACTCTTTGATTTAATATGGAGTTTAAGAAAAAAATGACTTTTAAAATTTGTGATCTAAGACATTCTTAGATATTCGTGTGATTGAAAATTATTTTGTTAAAAATAAAAAAGTTTAAAATTAAATTATTTTCAATTAAAATGAAAATTATATCCTTTTGAGATAGATTAAAAAGAAAAAAAATATCACATAAAATAAAATATAAAAAGTATTATATTAAATTTTAAAAAATATCACATGAAATGAGAGGAGGAAGTATTACACTAAATATTTCTGCGAGACTAATATAAATTGTGATGTATTGATGAAAATATTTTATTTTTAATTAAAAGTCTTAAATTCAAGTCATGGGAATAAAAAAATTCTATTAAAAGCTTTACCACTAAATAAACAATACATGATCTAAATTTAGTCGGGCCGCTGCAAACTTTCAACACTAGCTAAAAAACCAAAAGAAAAATTTCTCCGAGAAAAAGAGTCAAAGATTGAGATAATATGTGGGTCCTAGTAAATGGATAAACCGACAAGCAGGTTGAGGATGACAAAGTGAAAAGAAGAGGGTCCTACGTTTTCAGTTGTACCGAGGGGCGCCGCATGATCTACATCTGTCCAATATTTTGCCACATGCTTTAACACCATCCATTCAATTTACAATACTAACCCCATTACCTCTTTTTTTTTTCCCTTTGGGTGTTTTGAATTCGTATTTGAAATTCAATTAAGTTTGATTTTATATTTAAAAAAATTAATATTTTGAAAGTGAAATGCTTTTTAAGAAAGAAAATTATTTGGTTAAAAAATTTTAAAATAAAAAATTTTAATTAAAAATAATAAAATATTTTCTATTTTATCACAATTCTTGTGCTTCCCTATGTCACTAGAGCGATTTATCGAATACCGTTGTATATAATTTTTTTTAAAACTTTGATCGATACCTATTTTAAGTCTTATCAATCTATAATAGTTGATAAAAGAATTATTATCGCTGTCAACTATAAATTCAGAATAAAAACCCAAATAATAAACTCTTCTCATTGACGACAAATTGTCCCATTATTCTATTGGAGAAGAAAATGATGTCAACGACTAGAATGGTATATTGATCGGTTTGATTTGATTTTAAGATTTATTGATTTTATTTATTAGTTGTTAATTTGTAAATATACTAATTATTATAGATATTATGATATTGATTATCGATTATTATCAGTTCTATTATTAATTTAATTGTCAATATGTCATGACACTAATACACAAAAATCACATAAAAAGAAAGTAAAAAATCAAAATTAAATCATGTATATGAGTTGGTAGATTTCATTTTATTCCGAAGCAAATATTAGCATATTACAGAATAACCGAGTGTTTGAAACAAACAGAAAGAAAAGTTTGAACTAAATTCTACTTCAAAGACTTTATACATCAAATAAATATAATTTACTATTAGGTTATCAATTGCCCCTTTAAAAAAAAATCACAAACCAATAAAAAACTTAATTTGATAATTAGGAAAAACAAAATCACCACTGAAATCACTAAATCAATAAGTTTTTTCAATTTAAATTATCGTTTTCGATTTGATTTTCCACCGCCCATCAACAACAAAGGAATAAGGGAGAGAGACAAGTGGGAAGTTTGAGATCCAGATAGAAGGCCATGTCTTTGAGTTCATGGACCATAGCAGACCCGGCCCAATTATCTTAACTTAGTTGGGCCAGTCTGTAGCATAAATCCGGACCAAAATGTTCTTTTTTCAATTACAACGGCTTGATTAAAAAAATGAAAATCAACTCTACACAGAAGAACAATAGGAGTTTCTAAAATATTTTTGAGGAAAAATAGAAGCTTGTCAGGGAGGTCTTGTAGATAGCCAATAAAATTTAGAAGCTTAAAATCTTACATAGGTATACAATTACAAAGCTTAAAACCAAATCGATAATTTACAAGTAATTTAAGCAAGTAACTTGTGAGCAAATTCTTCAGATTTATAATCAAACAAATAACTTACAAGTAATTCAAACAGACATATCAAAAATAGTTTAAGGAAGCAACTTCTAAAAAGTCTCACATCAAATTCGTTTCATCTATAAATAGAAATTCAATTTAGTTCATTTGTACATCAAGTTTAAACAGAAATAAAATCTCTTCCATCCCCCCTCCTAACTATTTGCGCTATATTATTAAATCATTAATTTGGTCTATAACTACATAGAAAATAAGTTCTTGTCATTAATTTATTATTATGGAGGAAATGACTATTTCATGCTTTTGTAGTAGTTGAGAATATTTCAAAAATCCAGTACATTTTGTTACTACTAATTAATTTCTTATTTATTTGAGAAGAAAAAGAACCTGTGCTATCTAACTTTGCATATGATAATTTGAGTTTCTATCAAAAAAAAAAAATTAATTTGAGTTTCAAATATTTTAACCAGTATATTAGCATAGAATCTACTCTTTTTAATTTATTTTATTTAGTCGTTATTAATAAAAATTATACGAACTATATATTTTGTTACTTACTTCTTATGTTATAAACAAAAGCAATATACTTGTTAATATTAAAATCTCACTTGATTTTCATACTTCATGAATTAAAGATTGAAGAAGATTAATACATTACTGATAAATCCATAACGAATTGTACCATAATGAGAAAAAAAATATTTCAGGAAGATAGATGTTTAAAATTGATTAAAAATTTAAATATATTAAATTTAACGTAAAATTTTAAAACTGTATTAAATTTGACATAAAATTCTGTAGCTGTATTAAATTTGATGTAAAATTCTATAATTGTAGGTTGCTTCATAAATGTTATCCTCCTAATAACAACATATTCCATGAATTGACGAAAATTTTGTTAACTAATTTAAAAAAAAATAATAGAGGCTTAGAATATACTTTCATAGAATTAATTTCTTCTATTCAAATTATAAATGAGCTTAATTTATAATTCTCTATTCTTTTTTCTTATTCTTTCCATATGCCCACACCAAATTAAATACGTTGCAAGGATGACAGAAAAAAAATCTTGTGTAAAACAAAAAGGACAGCCTGTTTTTTTAGCCACTGAATCTCTATGAATATGTATACACAAAGCAAAAGCCCCTTGTACACTTACAAAAATTAATCTGCTAGCACCTGATTCAACTTTAAAAGTATGTTGCCAAATAAAAATTATTCAACATTATATAAGAAAATAATAACCCTACTTGTAAAATTTTATTGAATATATTATTATTGTTTGTTGTATATAAAAAAATAATAATTCATCTCCTCACCTAAAGTGAACTCAACACCCATCCGATATCCAAACCTAGACATGTGAAGTATTGTTGAGGTCAAAAATTGAGTAAACAAAGAATTAAAATATTCTGATTAGATAACACATAAAGATTGTCAAAAACCATGTAAGAAGAGCTTCAACCAATATGGTAGAATTGACAATTTGACATATACAACAATAACATAGCCAGTGAAATCTCACAAGTAAGGTGTAAGGAGGGTAAAATGTACATAGACCTTACCACTGCATTATAGAGATAGAGAGACTGTTTTCAGAAAATCCTTATATCAAAAATCGAGTCTCATAAGCAAAAAATACTACATATGAAAAAAAGAAAAAAAAAGAACCGTATAAAAATTAAAATAGAAAAAAAACCATAAAAAATCATTGAAATTTCCAAGGAAAGCATTGAAGATTGGAACAAGAACCATCCCAAGTAGCACTACACAAATCTTGCTTTATTTCTTGTCCAAAATTTGCACCATCACAACACTTGCAAACCATTCCAAGTGTTTCAAACATCTTTAAATACTTTATTGATGAAGAAAACATCTTACTATGTTGTATAGAAATTGGTCTTCCAGCATGTACAAATCCAAATCTTGATTCTTCTTGAAATGAGAAATTTATAAACATAAGAGATAACAAGAACACATAAACCATAAATAAAGACATGTTATAAGACTTG
>JAOTQR010000109.1:5313310-5329810 GCA_025774065.1 Solanum ossicruentum | reverse complement strand
ACTAGTGCTCAGCCAATGGCTAGGAAGGGCCTTATCAAAATGATTGGGACTACGAAGTTGACAAAATCAAGGATCACAAAGACTGGGGGGAATATGAAGTTCTCTACTTTGAAAAGAACGTTGTATAGTATCCCCATAGGCTTCTTCACCGTTTGGTCAGCTATCAACAATCGCATGCTCATCGGAGTAGGGACTCCCAATCCCAGCTTCTTGAAGACCATAAGGGGCATCAAAGTTATGCTGGCATTAAAATCATATTATACCCTTGTGAACTCCACATCTCTGATAGTGTAGGGCATGGTGAATGCGTTAGGATCTTCTCGCATTTGCACCAAGGACCTCGTAGCAATCCCACGGCAATGTTGTAGCTCTTGGGAGAGATCTTCGTTTATAGTCCACTTCTTTGTGACCAAGTCCTCATGAACTTTTCATACCCTGACATCTTATCCATTGCCTCAATAAGAGGGATGTTGAGAGAGTTTTTTCAACATGGAGAGAAAGTGCTTGAACTTACCTTCCTCCACCTTCTTTTTTATTCTTTGAGGGAAGGTAGGAGGAGGTCTAGGAATGGGCTTCAAATTCTATGGCATCTCTGCAGCATCACTCACCCCATCCTTAGCATGATCATCTCCAGTCTCTATATCTTTGACCTTAACTATCTTCTCATGAACATCATCATCATCAACTGGCATCGGAGGATCAATGGTCTGCTTGCCACCACGAGTAGTCACCGCCATACATTTCCCCTTATTCTTTGGATTTTAAACTGTATTGCTGAACAATGTACCTTTCTGTCGCTGGTTGAGTTGAGTTGATATTTGACCAAACTATTGCTCCGACTACTTGATAGTAATAGAGTAAGACTCAATCTTCTGATTAATGTTGGATATGTTAGACTTCATTCCAACTCAAGGTCTCATCTTGTGTGTCAGCCTACTTCAACAGATGATCAAACATCTCCTCAACTCTAGAGCTACAAGCACCCGAATTTCAATTTTATGGTGGCACATATGGACTATTGTAACCATCTCTGTGACCACAATCAGCATCTCTATCCCAGACCCTATTTTCGTCATAGTAACCTCCTCGATTGTTGTCTCTTAAGGCACCGTCCTTGTTACAGTTCCGACCTTGGTTTCCTTGACCTTGGCACTAATAGTCCTGATTGGACCCTTGGGCATTGGTCCAGAAACCCCCTATCTGATCAGTGATGAAGCAAGTGTCCTCTTCATAGTAAGGCTCCTCATACATGGGTGCTCGTAAAGGCTGATGAGCAACTGCATTCAATGTTCTTGGTTCTGCTTCATCAACAACTCCATATTGGTGCTAATCTAATTAAGCTCTTGCATCATCTCCTCATTTATTTTTTCTTGCACAGAATTAGTACTGACTGAACATAAGCTCTTTGTTGTCGACTAATCTCTCATTCCCCATGCTTGATTTGTCTTCACTAACTTTTCCATATTCTTAGTAACCCTTGAAAATGGATGATCGAGAAATGAGCCACCTATGATGGTATCAACACATGCTTGGCTATTCTCGTCCAGGGCTCGATAGAAGATCTCCGCTAAGGCATCATTAATCATCTTGTGGTCAAGGATACTTCTCAGACACTTTGTGAACCTTTCCCATATGGTACTGATCGAGTCACCAGGAAGAAGCTTGAAGTAGTTGATTTGGTCTTTCAACTTCATCTTCTTCAATCTCAGGAAGAACTTATAGCCATAGTGTTGCAATGTCTGTTAGATACAATGGGAAGACATGAAGCCCAACAGCATCCACAGACGGATTCTTGTTTCCCATCACCCTTTTACAGACAAAGACAATGTTGTGTAGCTGGCTATGTGGATCCTCTGATGGTATGCCCTGCGTTCAACCTGCGATATAGCATTTGAAGTACCTCGCTCAAAACAACAAAGTTTGTGTCATCCTGTAGCGATGGTAATGCAATAGCTCCAGTGACATTCATAGCCATAGGGTTTAGGGTATATTGATTCCATGTATGAGCTTCATCATTAAGATCCTGTGGTTGTGGATCACTGTCCTCAAGTGGAGGTGGGCTATTATCATTCTCAGTATGGTTTAGAGTTGCATTCACTGCATTGTTCATGTTGTCCTGGTCATTCTTGTCAACGTTCATTGGATCTCTAGGTCAAATGGAGTCAAGAGAATGTCTCGACTTCAAGTGTTATGTATATACTACACTTATACGCTGAAACAAAAACAAAAACAACAAAAATGTAAAATGAGAAAAATAAGGATTAATTCTCAAACTACTCAAATTAAACAAGTCTAGCTGTATTCCTTGGCAACGGAGCTAAAATCTTGATGTCGCCCAAGTTATGCCTCCTTTTTGAAGGTTAAAGCAGTCGTTATCAAGATATATAATTTAACCAAGGATAGGGTCGAACCCATAGGTAATATGGTGAACTTAGAGTAATTTCAAGCAATTCGATTTGGTTAACTTACTTATTTCCCTGGGGGAGGGGGGGTTATAAAACTGTAAAAAGAAATCCTAAGCTTAGACAAGTGTGTGAAATTAATAAGAAGAGTAATTAGGGTATTTTGTTCCCCATGATTACCTAACTTGATATTACTAGATAATCAAATTCTTTTCTAGTGTATAGCATGTAGAATGGTAAGTTAAGTTTATCAAAACCCTTTGATCCAGATGAGAGGTGAATTTCACTATGTGATTTGATCCATCCCCGCGGTGTGACATTACTAACCTTTACTTATTGTTCCAGTACAACCTCCCCTTGATCCAGTTTGGTTGATTAGATGAGAAACATCAATCGAATTCTGTTAATTAATCTTTTTTTCTATTCACTGCTACCTTGATCCAATCAGTAATACTATGTGAGTTCTAATATTGGCCACCATTAAAAAGCAATCAAAACGAAGAGAATTAATTAATACATGCATGTACATTTTCCAAGAATTATGAATTATCCGATTTTACCTTGTTAATTCTTCATGGCTCCCACAACCCTAGTTGTGGATTTAGATACTCATTATCATTGTAGATACAAGAATCATGATATTGAATATCATAATTAAGTACTTACATGAATAAAATTAGGAACAAGAAATCCAATCTCTTCAATGAATCACATATATGAATTAAGATCACAAAATATTATTTTTCAAGTGTCTCATAACGTTTATTACTAGTTCCTAATGACTCGGTATAATGCTCATTTGAAGAAATGAAAGCTCCTAAAATCGTTAACGTCATGAAACATAGTAATCTCATGGTAAGGACACTTTTCTACTTTCATCTCTATGAAACATAACCTAATAAACCTAATTATAATATTTAAAATACAAAGCTAAATCAAAATAGGAGAACTGGGCACTATGGGCATCTCTATAGACCATATAAATTTCTACATCCCATAGTCGGAGCTTCGTGGACTTCATCTTCAATTATGGGATAGGCTTCTACAATACCTATCTACAGGTCTTATAAAGACTTACGGCCCGTTAAGGGTTTTGTCTGATGACTTTGCAGTAACTCCCCACTTTCTGATCCTCAAATATGACACTATATCTATGACTCATACAATGTTTTATGGCTTGTCTACATGTTCGTAGATTCAACTTTAGAAAATCTCCCCTTCACTAGATTTTGCTACAAAACCTACTCTACGGCCCGTGAAAACTTCCACGGCCGGTAAAAGGTATCATAGAATCGTAAACACTTCAATTTCTGCACACTTAGCCCAAAATCATGCCAACCATGTAATTCTGCAAAAACAAACATAAAAAATACATCAAATCTACTAACATCGCTATGAGAACACACAAATTCTAAGTTTTAAGCATCAAAAGTGTTGTATTTGACAACACATCTGTAATCCCTTAACTGTCCATTTGTGTGTAACAACTACACCATATTCTTCTTTAACTCAAATCTACCCCCAAATAACGGTCTTTGAATGTTGGAGGTAACATTGGTGGTCCGTGTGATCTCCACTTGCCATACTAATCTTGCTGCCATTTCTATAAGTTCCTCTAAAGGTGGATCTACCGGTGCTTATTGTTCCAATTCCAGGTCAATTTGAGGTAAAGGATATTACAGGGCCACTCTTCACCTTCGTTGACGAAGAGATCTTCATATCATTCAACGGCTCCACAATTTCACCACTTCTATCCAGTGTACTGATTAAGGTTATCTGCAAGGAATCACAACTAAGATCAAGTTGGCAACACAAGCATAAACAATAAATGAACTTCAAAAAGAACTAATAGTCAAATTTTAAGTCGCCGGCAATGCCACCAACATTTTTTTGCTATCAAAGTAAATGCAAGTGTACTTGATCCCATAAGTAGTATAATGACTTTTTTCAGAGCTAGGTTGTCAAACTCAAAGAACTTTAATTAGGCTAATACGTAATTTTCAATGAACTAAATTAATTGTGTGTGTTGTATTTGAGATATTTTCTTACCACTAATTTTAGAAAATTATAAATACTATTACTAAAACAAATTAATGATTTAAATGGAAATTAATTAGATTAAAATGAATTCTAGGGTTGTAGCATGGAAAGATGTCTAATATAATATTTCTTACTTTCGTATCCAATGGATCGTTAAATCACTGGTTTACAAGGTTGATTATACAATCATAGTCTTTTGACCTCTAATTGTCTACCTTTGTTGACAGTTTAACTACATTGTTGAGCGGGGATAGGCATGGACCAACAAAAATGCATTAAGTTATCTTCTTATTAGTAACCAAGTGTGGTGTATAGGTATGTTTCATGGGTGGCATTTGGGAAAGTCGGGCCGATCAAGTGTCTTCATCCTATACACGAATCAATCTATGTTAGCCCTAGAACAAACACACTCCTTACATTCCTTATTCTATCTCCTATCCATCTTCCGAGCTCAACGTAGACAATAAATTTATCCTAGTGTTGGCCAGAAATTAAATGTAAAATTTAGAATGCAGGAGTAATTATGAACCACAACCCATAATCAACCAAAGTAGAGTAATATTATACCATAATCTTATGGCCACAACTTTAGAATAGGGAAACTTCACCACTCATTGTTTAAATCACAAAATAAAATTATTTAATGAAATTTAAAAAGTAACAGAGTAATAAAGAATGTAAGAAATAGCAACCCTATTTGTTGTTCCCATTGAATTTCTAGATAAAAGAATGAATGACTAAGTAAAAATTACAAGTGTCCTATTTAAAGTCTTGAAAATCACAAAATTTAAAAACTGAAATTCAAGTCTGCAAAGCACACTTGCTTGATCTATGTACTTTTTGTAATTTCCAGCTTCTCGACAAAATTTTTCCTTTCCCAACCCAGTCCGCAGCAGGTCTTTAGCAGAATTTAGCCTGATATCAACCACCTCGTGACACGGAGGTGGTCCACTTTGCACTGCTTCTTTCAAACTCCTTTTTCCGCTCAAATTTTCCATTGAATGTTGTGATGAAGCTTTTGTGAGGTCCTACCTTCTATTTTTAGCCTTGAAAAATACCTAATCATATTGATTAGCTCATGAACACAAAAATGACTCATGCAACAAATTAAGAAATTCGCTCTCCAACTAAGCTATAAACATAGGTTAAATTGGATATAAGGCGCATAAATATGGCTAAGATCACATAGCATCTGGGGTTAGGTTGTCTACTACTAATTAGTTCACTCCTTTTGAAAGCTCAAGGAAGAAGAAAATACAAAAATCAAGGTCATATGTATAGAAGAAATCGCAGGTATTCAAGAGGAGACTGCCTGCTTTCCTTTACATCTTTTATCTTTAACAACTTGGGATCCTTTCGTGCTATTCTTAACATTTTCAAGGTAGAGCAATATACACTTATATCTCACAGAATATGATGATGTAACCGGTAGAATTCAAAGAATTTGTTTTCTTAAGAACTGAGTATCTACTGTTTGTTCTCAAAGATTGATATGGGTCATCAGGCTAGCGTTCAAAGAATTTATTTTCAAAGAATAAATAACTTTTTTATTTAACATTATCCTGAGGAAAAAGAACCTGACAGATTGATATTGGTCATCAGGCTGGCGTTCAACATTAGGCTTGTCATTAAGTCAACCCTTTTCAAAATTGCATATAAGGAAGCGTAAGTTATGAATTTAACGACTGCATCACTAAACCACAAACTGAAAAATAAATCAATTATATGTACCTTAAAGTTCGAGTAGAGACATTTGATGTAGGAAAACTAGTATATTTATTCAGGATTGCTTTGTTCAGTTCTCCTACCAACTTCCCCAAATTTTTTAACCAGGCGACGTGGTTAGTTCCCCACCCTCAATAATGTAGTCCTCAACAGCAAATTCCAAGAGTGAACCAATAGAACATACAGAATTTAATCCCCGATTAACTAACAACTAGAAATACAAAGGAAAAATATGCCACCCTTTGTAGGGGCAATAGGGCATGGGGGGGGGGGTTGTCGATGTTTCTTTCAAATAACCTGGCAATCTAAAAAACGGAACCACAAAAAGGAAGATAGTAAAAGAGGAAAATTAAAGGGATTATAGGGACATTAATATAAATGTAGCTTCCATCAATATTTGACACCCACAAAGATATATTATGAACAGGACTTAAATCAAGGAAAATATTCCCTATTTTAACTAGATACACACATACTAAAACTTAAGAACCTCAATTAGGAGACAAATTTTGTAATGGCAACAGAAACACAAAAAATAATGATAGCAACCTAATACCGCTTAATTTGTCAAATCAATACCCAAATGATGTCAATATCATTCCCAAATGACCATAGTACCACTAAATACACCAACAATACCATCAACATAGATACACTAACCAATGACCAAAACAAAGTTGGTATTTACTTATCAATACATAAAGGGAAATATCATATGAAGTTGATGTCTAATCCTTTATTTTATAAGTTGATCAAGGAAGTTGACAAATAATTCAGTCATGCCCCAGGATTCGGAATAAATAGAAGAAGCTGAAGGACTTGAGTAGCAATCCACGAAGTACACCTGAGCTGATACTGAAATGGCTTTTGAAAAGTTATTTATAGTTCAAGTTCGTCATTGAACAAGCTAGTAAGAGTACCTCCCACATCAAAAAACAATGCATATAAGCATTGATAATTATGTTAATTATATTAAATTAAAGTTGAGCAGGGAAACTACTGGGACTATCAAGCAGTCCTTCTCTCTTAACACACTCGTGGAGTTTAAGTGTGGGGTTTCTAGGGTTGGGGCTAAAAAATCTCTGATGTCTGATTTGGTGGATCAGAATGAAGCCTTACAAGCTCAAGTAAGGGAACTGATTGTTGATCTGGACAAGAAGGATGCCAATATAGTGATGTTGAATGCAAAATTGGCAAAAGGCCCAAGAGGGGGACCTGATGTAGCTGAGCTGAATGAGCTATGGGAAGTCAATGCCCAACTATCCAAGGAAGTAAAGTCCCTCAATCAGCATATTTTGGATTCCCATAAGGATCACAGTATGAATATGTCTAAACTTATCCATTCCCTTGCATCCAAGTCCTCTAGTTCTTAGGCTCCCTACTCTTGTGCTCCCCTCTTCCCTGTCCTTTTAGTTTGTCTGTCTTTTAGGCCTGTTTCACATTTGTTTTTGTTTGGATGGTTGTTTTGGCCCCTGGGCAGTTTACTTATGATAAAGTGAAAGTTTATGAGTGGTCTACTACTGGAATAAACATGGCTTCTTTTGGTTGTCTTTTTTGTCCACTCTCTCCATTTTCTATGATTTTCTTTACTTGTCTCATGCTGAATCAGGTTATCAATATTTTTTGTTTGTGATCTTATCTTAGTTTACTGATTTCCTTTTAATGATGCCAAAAGGGGGAAGATATGTGATCATATAGTCAGGAGGAATCAGGGGAAATACTGGGGCCTATATTAAGGGGGAACAAAATCACATGGTAGGCATAGTTTGTCATCATCAAAAAAGGAGAAATTGTTGAGCACGTGAACTTGCTCTAAGGTTGTGATGATAACAAACTAAGTCAAGGACCAGGTAGATAATCAGGCTATTATGCTGAAGCAAGTTGTGGAAAACAATTTGTAAAGCTATTGTGGTTGATGAAAAGTCTTTTAGACTTGTACTGAAGGACCAGTGGTCCATAGGACGTGTCCACAGAGGCATAAAAGATAGAAGTCCAAGGTTACAACACAAGTTTTTCAAACACATTTTCATATTGAATATTCTCTGGTTGAAAAAGCTTCTCCTTGCCTTCTCGTGCAAGAATATACAGCAAACATAGACGTGGGACCTGATAGACTAGGTCTATATTTCACGTGTTTTGTGTGTGTTGTATTGTGTTACAAAGTGTAAGATCACTCCTCAACTATAAAGGTAAGTGACCAATTTCCTTTCTAGTTGATTCATGTGTGATGTATACCTTGTAGACAGTGTTGTAGTCTAAAAGTGTGTTTGTGCTTTAGTCTAACTACTCAGGTGTTGTAGGTTAGAGTAAAACAGGCTTTGTGGGTGCTCAGTGCTTTTGCAAGTTGTAAAAGCAGCTAGTGTTGTAAGGGAAAGTAGAGAAATAGTGTGTGTGTTGTATTTTTTTACTGTACTCTAAAGTGGATTTGGTTGTTAAATCTTGTGGTGACAGGTCGTGATCCTTGAGCAAGGAGTTTTTCCACTTAAAAATCATCGAGCATTTGTCTTATGTTAGTTGTTTTTGTCTAAGTTTTAGCCTATCAAACAATCGAGGGACCTGATCAGTTATTAGGATAGGAGCACGCTAACTCAACAATTAAAAAACTAACAATGTGACCACATTCAAGTCAAGTCATCAAGAATGATAAAACCACAAGAAGTCAAGCCATGAAGTTGTTAATCGACCCAAAAAATGGACAAAGGCTCCAGTAAAAGTAGCATACTTCTATTGAATAGCAACTTAGTAGGCTTGTTTGACTCAAGATGATTAGTCAAAAGAAGGATTTATGTAACAGATGCCATGTTTGTGAAGGAAATCTGGAAACAAAAAATCATAATTTCCTCATTGCAGAATATCTAGATAATGCTGGGATTTACTCTTAAATATGTGCGGCATCTCTTAGGCGTTGCCATAGACTATGAAGACTTTATTAGTGGAATGGCAGGCCCAAAAGAGTGTCCAAAAGCTGAAGCAGATTTGGAGGACTATTTCGTTTTGCATATTTTGGACTTTATGGTTGAAAAGGAACAAAGCTTGCTTCGAAGGGCATAGAGATCAGGGGCGGACCTACGTATTGGATTTTGGGTGCTCGAGTAACCATTGACTCTGAAAAAATTTGTGTGTATCCATATAGAAAATATGGAAAGATGGTATACATATAAAGTTAGGCACCTATTAAACAAGAAATTTCATGGATGCAGTGGTTCTCCATGCTTTCTTAAGATTCAAGATGAGTTGCTAGACTCAGGTTTGAATCCCATTGGTAACAAATTTTTTTTCTTTCCTTGAGCACCCACAGTCCTGGAATCCTGGATTCGTCTCTGATAGAGATCACAACTCAAGAATTGAGAATAGATGCATTCATAATTTATGTGATTGGTGTAAATGCTGTTCTACTAGATCTGCATCAGTTTATGAATTTCCTGACTTGTTAGGATAAGATGGGTCAATATAAACGACAAGAAAGATAACCTATTAGACCAAATTCAATAGAGGAAACGTGATAATGTGGATGAAGAGGATCAAAATCAAAGATCAAAGTTATGTTACCATTTAGAGCTGCTTAGAAATTTTGTTGAAGAAACCTTTACATGAACAACCAAACTCATGATCTTCAGTTTGTAAACTCCAAAATTGAGCCTCCCCGTTCCTTATCCTGGCACAAAAAGAGCTCCAACACTTCCTATCATCAAATATCGCATCATTTCCAATCAAATATTCCAGGAGGCAGCTTTTCCATTATAAAACAGAAAGCATGTGTCATAACTATGGTGATAGTTTCCCTATAAAGTTCCTCTATTCATCTTTACAAATAACAAAAAAAAGTGATTGATTCCGGTCTTTAGCAATAGGAAATAATATTTCTTGAAGAATACTAATCATTGACTAAAGTCTTGAGCTTCTATATAAGAACAACCAGTAAGCACTTTGGCTTTTCAAGTTTGATCCTATGAACTCAAGAAACTTCCAAAACAAAAATAATAAACACAATTGAGGAGTTGCATTAAACTATTCAAAAGAAAAACGAAAAATAAATAAGTGGGATAACCGTCACCAATCACAACACTTTCATTTTGTAACTTTTTTTTTTTAAAGACAGTGACTTTTGAGTTAACTTTTGTGCAGCTCGTTAATTCCATGGGATACCTACCACCTATCAATAACACAAGAATTTAGGACAAATGAGAAAAATCACCTAGTGCTTTTGTCTCCATTCTAAAAACTCTTATTTATATGAGTCCTAGAATGGAATATCCAAAACCCAATACCAAAATCAATTAAAAAAAAAAAACCAAAAGTTCAAATTAGATAATAGGGCAAATAAAGGTACAGTTGAGGAGGAAGAAAGAGCATCATGGCCAGTAACATGTAGAACAAAGCCAGAAGCAAGGGAACTACAAAAAGTGGGTCCTGCGGCCCGTATCACTGCCATAACAGCTTGCTCCATAGCCATTGTCATGTAAGTGATAATTAGAAGAAGAAAATCCGCACATTGATAATTCTAAATATAGAATCCACTTTTAATGCACGTAGCAAAATTGGTGAAAATGAATCACTTTTATAAAGCATCTTATGACACTTTTGATTAGAACCAAGTATACCAGAACTTGGTGAAATCAACTGAGCCTGAAATTGGATTGAAATGATTAATAGGCTTAGAGGAGAATTACAATGCTACCAGCTGACAAACTATATCAAAGAGGAAACAAAGCGGATCCTACCTTGCACCAACCAAATTTTCACTTGGGAAATCAATTAAACAAATATTCCTAACACACCTCTACTTTTAATCAGAATTCAAGATTCAATAAATAATTCAAACCTGTGACGTAAACCTTACCTATAACTCAGCTTATTTCATTTAACCTTGTAACAAACAATGGCAAACATAAAGTGGGAGTAAGACGGTTAAATTTCCAATGAACACTCAACTCCCACTAGAAATGAGCAAATGATTCGCTAAATGCTGTAAAGGTCCTAAAAGAAGATCAGAGCGAAACTAGAATTTTACATTAAACATAGATACACGATATAATAAAATTCAGGTTTAACCTGATTGAATTTTCATGCGTCTATCCGTAATCTTAGAACATTACTGGTAAAATCCAAGAACCAAAAAATAAAAAAAAAAAAAAAAAAAAAAAGAGCCAACAGGACAACTACTCCAGTCCAAGCCTCAAAAGTGGAGTTGAGGCCCATCATGCTGCAAATGCTCAACATTAGATGAGGAGCTTCTCAATAGCATCCTGCATAAGAAGAGAAACAACAATAAAAGTATTTACACAAGGGAAAGCAGTTGTTGATATGACAATCAATATAGAAATAGACAAGAAAAATTTTGGAATGTTACCTTTAGTTGCTGTATTTGAGATTTCAACTGGCTTCCCTCATTGCTTGTCACTGAACAAGCAATCACAGGACGGGTCACACCACATGCCCGACCAAGAGCTTGCTTTGAAGGGACAAAGACATAGGGCACATTCTGAAAAAATTGATGAAGGGAGAAAGTCAGATCTCTTTACTTAAAACCTAACTCCCTTGTTATATCAAATACTATTTGAATAGAAGGCTGTAGGCACAAATTGAGTAGCAAACAAAGGATTGAAAGACATGAATGAATTCTCATAACGTTGTTCAAGGACAACAAAATTCTAGGTATAACTACAACTAAGACCGTGCATATACAACTGGGAAACAATTGGAAATAATAAAAGAAAGAATAAAGCAAACAACAAATAAACAACTTTGAGTAAAAGAGGTCAGTTTAGCGCTTATACTGATAATGTCATCCCTTGCAACTGTATAGTTCTAACAAGATTTCTCTTTGTTTACAACCCAGGGTTGTGGTGGAATGCATAGAATCATCTACTTTAACTAGAGATCTCATTTCCAAGCCTCGAGTATGGAAAATTTTTAGTAGGTAGCACTTCCCCTTTAACGGGGATTTCAATGTATGCACTAAATACTAGGTGAAATTTAAAAAATAAAATGTTTGTTCTCCTTTCAAAGTATTCCCCGCGCATAAGTACATTTGCTTATGATAGAGAATGATTTTCTTATTCTAAATCAGTTTATATATGTTATCCATTTCTTTTGTTTATTCTCAGAGCAACAACGCCATAAAAGTTGGCCACCAGGACTTTGGTTCAGCAGAAAAGTACTCACATGGGATGTATGCTAAGTGCAGATCACAAGTTCAAATCACCATAATTTACCTCATTATAAAGACTTTTTCAATTAAAACGTGTCCCTATCTTTCCGTTGATCTTACCTTAAAGAACACCTAAAAACTTGTAAATTCTATATGCAGGAAACATGGGTTTGATTAACTGCAGCATCTCCCAAATCTTATGAGTCAGAACCAAGTAGCATGACCATTGGAAACTTGTAACATTTGACACCATGCAATGAAATTGATAGAAAATGCTAAAACATTGGAAGAATATGCTTAGTCAGGCATGGTCTTGCTGCTTTTTAGTTGTATTTTCAATTTAGGAACAGAAATATTACATGCCAATTCATAGAATGAAACAAGACATATCAAGAGGACTCCTCAAAAAGATGAGTTTATAAAGGGGAATGTGCATTATATACGCATGGTCTCTGTAGAGTATGAAATCAGAATAATATAACCTCACACATGACACAATATAAGATAAAAGAGTAGAAAACACAACTCTTGAAAATGTCAATAACTACACCAGAAAAAGAAGAGAAAAGTTCTAGTATCGACCTAGCCAAAGTCCCTCATATAGATTGTCAATATTCACATGACCTCTATTGGAGCTGTTTAGTCCACTTGTCAATTAAAAATGGCACCACATAAAAAAAGGTGAAAAAATAGACTTTTTTGAAGAAAAGAGCAAAAGGTACAATATAAATCACCTTATCTTCGGCAAGGAGCGGAAGGTGAAGAAGGATTTCAAGGGGCTCAGTATCTGCAGCCATGACAACAAATTCTGAAATTCCTCTGTTAAGTGTCTTCGTAGCTGAAACAGAACAAAGACACAGTTTTCTTTTTCAGTTAAGCAGTACAACAGAATTGAGGAACAATACTATCATCACTAAAGAGGAGAGGGAAGGGGGGATCATATCTTGGTAGCTAAACTTTTTTTACGTGGGTGAAATGAAACCAAACCCAGTTTTCTCCATCTTTAGTTAAGCACTAAATATAAAAGTACCTTGTTAACCAAAAGACCATATAATAAGTTCCAAAATATTATTGTAACAATCTTTCATGCTCTTATCCCCAAAAAAAGAAAAAAAAATCCTTTGTGGCAAAAACAATATTTGAACCAAAGAAGCAAGTCTAGAAGCAACCGGCAAAACAGGACAAACAATGGAAACACAAGCAACACCAACAACCAGTAGATGATACAGTGCGACCAAGTTCCAAGCCTCAACATCAGGAGCCCGTACACCAAGATAATCAACATGTCTTGCAGACAACGGATGACTGGCAGAATGCTAGAGGTAAATCTGCTACCAAATAAGTGCACATAAAGATGATGAAGGTATAGCCATTACCAATGGTTTAAGTGTCTAGTAATGGGGGGTAAAATTCAAGTCGAACTAGGCTAATGTAGCCATCAGAATAATGTGGATGATGGGGCACACCCCTCTTCCCTCCTCATTCCAATATTAAACATAAAGAGCTAAGGGCTTTTATTGGAGACAATAAAGATAGTTTGTTTGCAATATCTGAACACAAAGTTCAAGAAAAGTATGCAACTACTATTATTAACAAGTTGGTAAATAATTGGAGAGGGTGTAGTAATTATAGTGCAGGAAGGGGACGATTGTGGATTCTTTGGGATCCACAGAAGGTGGACTTTACTCAAAAGGTTATCCATTCTCAATTCATACATGGCATGATAACAATCTAGCAATTGAACAGTGTGATAGCATTCACTGCAGTCTATGGACTCCATACAACTCAAGATCGGTCCCCTCTATGGACAGAAGTAAAAGTATTAATGGGACAAATTAATAGTCTTGGATTATTATGGGCGATCTAAACACTTTGCTGGAAGAAGAAGATAGAATTGGTGGTGCTCCTCTCCATGAATCTGAGGGGAGAGATCTTACAGAGTTCTAACAACACACGCATTGCTGAAATAAAGACTATCTGTAGGAGGTATAAACGGACAAACAGCCACATACATGGCAAGATAGATTGGGCCCTTGGTAACGCTGAATGGCTCACAATATTCCCTCACACTGAAGCAGTTCTGATGCATCCTTACTTTCTCGATCATACTCCGCTTGCTATCACAATAGAAGCTGTTGTTCCCATGGGTAAGAGACCATCTAAATTTATAAATAGCCTAGCTGATCACAAGAACTTCCATCAGGTAATAAAGAAGGGATGGACCATCCCGACGACTGGATATGCTATGGCCAAGATTTGGAGGAAGCTCAAACATGTTAGAAAGGAACTTAAGAAACTTAAAATCAATGAATTTTCTAATGTTGATCAGAAAATTCTAGTTGCCTGAGAAAAGTTGCAGGAGATCCAAACTTTGATGACTCATTATACCCACCCAGAAGAGCTGTACAATAAAGAACTGGAAACTAAACAACAATTAGAGAGGCAGAGGATTATACAAGAAGGCGTATTGAAACAGAAAGCAAGGGTGACTTGGCTCAAGATTGGTGACTCAAATTCAAAATATTTCTTTGCTTCAATGAAATGTAGACAGACTCAAAACCTAAAAGGTTGACTGATGCTATGGAGACTTAAATCTGTACTACTTCGGGTATTGAGAATGAAACTGTGGGATTCTAAAAAACGTTATAGGGAACAACAGCTTCTACACTACCAGTCCTAGATCCAAGAGTTATTTACTAGAAGTCAACAACTCAAGCTCATAGCTCCAATCACTAGAGAAGAGGTAAGCGAGGCCATGAAAGGGATTGATGATGGTAAAGCTCCTGGATGTGATGAATTAATTCGACATGTATAAAGGAATTAACTATGCTATTGTAACCTTGATACCAAAGGTCAAAACTCCTTCTACAACCTATTTCATGTTGCACTACATTATATAAAATGATCTTTACAATCATTACCAAGAGAATGTAAAATGTTATGAACCTACTAGTTGACTCCAACTAATCAGCTTAAGCAGTTTTTTCTACAGTTTTCTCAATCTTTAATTAAGCCGTAGATATGATAAGCAGCATAAAGTGTAAAAGTCAATAACCTTCATTAGCACCCTTTTTAAGCTGCTTGTAATTAGCAGCTTGTTGAACCAAATCCATTATAGTCGTTGTGAGCTGTGAATCAGCAAGTGGGTATGCTTTTGGGTTCACAGTTTCTGTTGCCTACAATTACAGAAACGAAAACAATTAGAATTAGTTGTGTATTAAAACAGAGAAATGAACCAAAAAGATGAAAGAATTTCAATGAAATAAAGCAAGAGTATGAACTTCAAAAGCAAAATTATTAGAGAGAGAACCATGGCTGCGCGAGTTCTTCGAACTGTGGTCTGTCGAGGAGGAGTTTAGGGTTTAGGTGAGATACTAAGGTTTAAAGGAAAAATGTTCTTCTAATAACCAATTTAAATAAATATAAAACTGCGTACGCGTCCCTTATGAATCACTTGGCCTCGTAGGCTAAAGCATGATATTTCATGTTATAGGTTCCTGTTTCAAACTTGGGTAGCAACATCTTTTTATTCATAAAAATTGTAGACCTCAAACTTGTTTAGTTATTAAATAGTCTAGGTACGTGCATCATGTGTTTATATATATAAGTTATGATTAATTTTTTCTTTCATTTATTATTTATTCAAATTTATAAATAATTGGAATTAACAATCTAAAATATATTAAATAATTATAATATATTTAATATAATTAAATTTCAATTGACTCAAAAGATTCAGTTGTATCACATAAATTAGATCAGAGAATATATAATGTCATTTAAAAGGGAAACTTTTATAAATAGTCTACGTTTGAAACTTAATATGGTCAAATAACTATGTTTTACATAATTACACAATATAACCTCGGCTATGTGACCTGGAAAGGAGTAGAGAGGCGAGTGAGATCGAAAGAGGGAGGGAAGAGACGAACTGTATATATATATTTATCAAATTGTATGTATGTATCTGTCAAATAATTATATAAGTGTAATTAATATACATATATATTTCTATATCTGGCAAGCGAGATTGAGAGGATGGATGAGAGAGGCGAGCGAGACCGAGAGAGGGAGGAGAGAGGCGAACTGTATATGTATATTTGTCAAATTATATGTGTATATCGGTCAAATAATTGTATATGTGTAATTAATATACATATATATTTGTAGATCTGGCAAGCA
>JAOTQR010000109.1:5301084-5311272 GCA_025774065.1 Solanum ossicruentum | reverse complement strand
TGAATCATATTTTCCTCCTTGCGAAGTATCTAGACAATACTGGGATTTATGCTTAAATATGTGTGGCATTTCTTGGGTAATGCAAGAGACTATAAAGAGTGTCTCAGTTGAGTGGCAGTCCCAAAGAGTATCCAAAAAGATGAAACAGATTTGGAGGTCCATTCCACTGTGCGCATTTTCGACTTTATGGCTGGAAAGGAACAAAGCTTTTCAAAGGACATAGAGATCACATCTCAAGAATTAAGAATAGATGTCTTCATAATCTATATCTAAATTGCTTGGACTCTTCACTTTTGGTGCCGCACTCATGATAACACGACTTGGGTGTGGGTGTGGGATCCATGTCCGATTTGGTCAACCAATTTCGGGTACTTTGACGAAAATTGATGGAGAAAGTTTGGACAGTTTTCACGATTTCTGTAATCAATACAAAAGCCAAGGTGAAATTCAAGAACATGGAATACCTTTCATATAGAAATTTTTGTGTCATGCCTTTTTCTTTAATCTCATTTTAGGATTTTCTTCAAGTTCTCCACATGATATCTCATAATTTAGGTTTTATCACTCTATTTTTAGATATTTTAATTATTTTTAGGCGAATCCCTCAACCCGTATCCATACATGGTTCCATATCCCCGAATCTTAAAAGTTAGATCATGAAGGATCCGACCTCTAGACCCGCACCCGTATCGGACACCCGCACCCAAGTCCGAGTAACTTAGATCTATATTATTGGTTGTAAATACAGTTCTACTAGACCTGCATCAGTTTACGGATTTCCTGGATTTTGCTAGGAGAAAGGTGACCTACTATACCTTTTGATGGGTCAACATAAACCACAAGAAAGATAATCTACTAGACCAAATTCAATAGAGAAAACATGATAACGTGGATGAAGAGGATTAGAATCAAAGATCAAAATTACATCATCAGTCAGAGCTTCACAGAAATTTTGTCGGAGAAACCTTTAAATAAACTACCAAACTCATGATCTTCAGTTTGTAAGCTCCAAAATTGAGCTTCCACGTTCCTTATACAGGCACGAAAAAGAGCTTCAACACTTCCTATTACCAGTTACTCCACCAGTTCCAATCAAAATATTCCTTGAGGCAGTTTCCATTATAAAACAGAAAGAATGTGTCATAACTTAAGGCTTATTATGGTGCTAGTTTCCCTATAAAGTTCCTCTATTCATCTTTACAAATAAAAGGTAACCGATTTCCAGTCTTTAGCAATAGGAAATAGTATGCTTTAAAAGTACTAATCATTGACCAAAGCCCTAAGCTTCTATAGGAACAATCAGTAAGCACTCAGCTTTCCAACTTTGATCCTATGAAAAGAAATTCCCGAAACAAAAACTCTCTTTTTTCACGCACCTCAACTAATTCCACTGCCACGTACAACCAGTAACAGGTAACCCTGTCCAAGAATCACCTAGTGTTTCTGTCTCCAATGGAATCCATTCTAAAAACTCTTATTCACATAAATCCTAGTCGGAATATCAAAAAAAAAAAAAAAAAAAAAAAACCAGAACCAAAATCAAATAATACCAACACCTTAACCATTATCCCACCTACCCAGATAAACCCCCTACCAACCCCCACCCACACCCCAAAAAAAACCCCAAAAACTCCAAAATAAAGGAAAATTCAGAATTACCCATAACTTCAAATTCGATAATAGGGCAAATAAAGGTACCAGTTGATGAGGAAGACAGAGCATCATCGGTGGAAGCTGAAGGGCCAGTGGCATGGAGAACAAACCCAGAAGCAAGGAAGGCAGCGTGAACAGCAAATGCTAGCTTGTCGTGGGGATTACGAAAAGTGGGTCTTGCAGCCCGTATCACAGCCATAACAGATTGCTCCGTAGCCATTGTTATGGAATTGACGATGATCAGAAGAAGAAGAAAGAAGACTATGTTTTTGGCCTTTTGAACTGAGAGTATTTTGTGCTCGAGGAAGAAGAAAGGGCAATATATATCCCGCACCGAATTCGCGCATCTTCGTTTTCAGATTTTTTTTTTTTGTTTAAAAAAACGAAAATAATGAAATTAATTTAATTTTAATTTTTTTTCATGGGGTATTATTTTGATGTTATATAATTTTAATTTTTTTTCAAAATCCGACTCAAAAGAAGAACTCTTTAAAAAAAATTAAAAGTAAATTATTTATAATTCTTATTTAAATTAGGAAAAGACTATCTCTAATCAGGAAAACAGAAAGAAAATATTTACTCCAAAAAAATTAATGCAACTTTCTTTTATATTTATTCTTTCTTTTTAAAAAAAAATCTTAATACTTTATATTTTGTATCAAAATAGTTTTTAAAAAAATAATGGAAAAGATTAATAGTAATAAAGTAGAGCTTTTTCTACTCCAATTCTCATATGGACAGAGGGATGCGAAATAGTTTAAATTTGTCTTTAAACTTTTAAAAAAAAAAAAACTGTTCGAATAACACCAATATCATCTTCTTCTACCCTAAAAATTTTCAATAAGCTCAATTCATTACCTTCAAATTTTAAATTATCTCAAATAACAATTAAAATGAATAATTGCACAACGAAATTAAACTTCCACCTATATTAGAACTATAATGACACAACTCATCCACTAATTCTTCTAAGATGATCTAACAATGTCAAAACTCCACATCACCTCTTGATGCTAGAACAAACCAAAGAACACATTATTTATTTTATTTCTAAACTGTTTACAATTACAATAATATTGTAGTTGTCACGATAGAATTATAGTAAGAGTTTGTTTGGAAATTATCCAAGTAATTAAATTTGATGTAGTTGATTATAATTGCATTGTCTGCTCTATTTAATTAGACAGGTAATTACTTGGCGTAACTCCCTATTGTTACATAAATAGCCCAAATTGTTGATCAAAAATGGTACAAATAGAATATAATTTTTTTAGTTGATATAAAAAATAAGATTAAAAGAACAATATTAAGAAAATAGACTCCATGAAGATAAAAATATTTAAGGTCTCTTATCGATTGGCTTTGTTGACACCCAATTTTTACAGGTTTATAGTCTATTTTAGAGTGTTATTTAATTAAAATAGGTATTTTTATTTATATTCAATTTAATTCAAATATTTGTATATTTCTAACATTCTTTACTATTATTTTATTTTTTGATGCTATATAAATTTTCTTTCATATTGTTATATGAAAACTGGCTTTTTTGAGAGAGAATTATTCGAAAATCAAAAATCGGTTTAAACTTAATTGATTTAAGAAAATCAATCCCCAAAATTCGAAATAAGACAGACAGAAAACAAAGTCGCCACCTAATTTTAAGGATAATTAGGAAACCAATAAATATTTAAAAAGACCTAACAGAAAATTTTTTTTAAAATCCAAAGAAAAAAGGTTCGGGTTCACATTTCCACTTCGAAAAGGTTTTACGCACTCGAAATGGCCGTTAAATGCGGTTATCCGGCGATTAAGGAAGTTGACTAACTTTGATTGACTTTGAAAAGTTTATTGATTTACAATTGACTGATTTTGAAAGAATCGACTAAACTTAAAAGACTTTGAAAATTTGGAAATTGACTTTGAAAATTTGGAAATTAAAAATAATTGACTAAACTTGAAAATTGACTAGTTTTGAAATTTGAACTGAAATATAAAATCTCTTTTTTTAATTTTAATGCAAACACCTTATCAAGATAAAACAAAATGAAAAAAAATAACATAAATGGTTTTGACATGTTGGGGAATTTAATTAGATTAGTAACAAACAAACAAAATGTTAGCGTTAGTACACAAGATAACAAGTATTCGCAAATTATAAAATAATATAGGGAATTAACAGAAGGGATTGGGCCTGGCCCACTTTTCTTGTGTTGCAGTGTACACATTGACTTTTCATCTTCCAGGCCTGTACAACAATTTCAAAGTTCCTAAGAAAATCGCTTCCTATCTCCGAATTGTTCCAAGGTCGACTCGAGGAGGATGTTTGGACCTCTATGGCCCAAATTCATAATGCAAAGGGAATGGAGGAGAGTCCAATTAGAACTATCGAGATAATTCACATGAAGCAAGAAAAAGAGAAAGAATTAATACTTATAAGGAAATAATCAAAGTGACACAATATGACATTTAAACAAAATTAAGTCTAAACCAAGCAGAACAAACTATCAATGTCTAAGGAATTCATGAATATAACCTGAAGAAAGCTGAAAGTAGTTGCATATACTTAATAACACACATTCATAAAAAAAGAGTTGCAAACCAGAGCAAGAACCATGACATGAATCCACATGGAATATTCTTTAAAAGGAAAACACACACACATTATCAGATTCTATCTCCAAGATTTAATAAAGAAAACTAAAACAACACCACAAGTCATGTAATCAAGCCGTTCATACAATTCTACAAGGAAAACTTTATCGGGGCAGAGACCTGAGACGACGAGCTTAACAGCGAACTTGACACCACCAACTTCGTTCAAGATTCCTTGACTTCAGAATCAGGACGTTCGGGCTTCAAGACTTTTCGAATTAATGAACCTAGTATGAAAGATTTCCGATGGTTTTCTTTTATTGAGAATCGACACTGTTCATTCTTATCTCTTTTGAATCTTAATCGCCGCCTATACTAGGATTTTTTGAACTCGTTCGCCGCTTATACTAGGGTTTTTAGAATTCGTTCGCCGCAAGATTTCTAGGGGATTTCGTAGGTGACTGCCGCTCTTCAAAAAACGAAGACGAAGAGGGATTATATAGGAGACGATTAGGGTTTGAAATAGGGAAAAAGAGTCAGATTTTGGGGACTTTTGATTCAAAATTTGAATTTCGAATCTTGGAAATCAAATTTTCAAACTTTATCCGTTAAATGCAGATCAAAGATCCTAAAGGTTGACAAACGAAGGGATATATGGGTTGTTGAGATGAACGTTGAGAAAAAGGGGAAACTGTCGGGTCACGATCGGTTGTCGGTGTCGAATTTTCTGAAGAAGAAGAAGAAAAATGAGAAAAGGGAGAATAGAGCATTGAAGGGGAAAGAAGAAGAAGATAAATGAAAAATGAAATTGGGGGCACGCGCGATATAAATAATATATATATTGATTTTAAATCGTTAAAATAAAATAAAAGCTCGATAATTAATTTATATCGTGTAGGGTAAAAATTGGGTGTCAACACATATAATTTGTACATATGTAATTGTGTAATATTTTCATAATTATCAAAAGATTATATTCTTATTTATTCTTATAAATTATTTTCGAAATTAAGTAGTTTATAATTGAGCTAATTACTTCGCTTAATCATTCTAAAAAAATTCATTAATTGATCAATTATAATTCATCGGATATTTAAATTTAATCTTTCATTTTCTCGACCCCACGTGTCCCCTCCTTTTTCCTTTTTTTCTTTTACTTATTACTTTAACTTTTCTTTTTCTTTTTCTTTAACTTTTTATTTTTTATTATATTCTCACCTTCTCCCCCACCTCACTTCTCCATCTCTTCCTCTCTCCTCTCCAATGACCTCCCATCATTTTTTCATTAAAAACCCACCTACCCTCTCCTTTCCTCTCCTCCATTTTTTCAGCCACCAAACAGCCCTCAAACCACCTTCAAACACCAAAAAACTAGCAGCAAAACTCATCCCTCTTCTCTCCAAAATCACTACTCGAAAACGCCGGAGAACACACCCAAAATTCGACTAAAAATGCTCCAAAGAAATCTTTGTTTCAGCTGAAATTCGCCCAAATCACAACCAAAACACAACCCCAAAATCATTCAAACCCGCTGAAAAATCAGTACTTTATCACTCTTGTTTTAATTTCTCGTTGCACCATTTCGCATTCTAATGTATTTGTTACGGTTTAACATATTTTTGGATTGTTCTTGTTTTTATTTTCTTCTTTGATGTTGTATTTATTTATCTACCATTATTGTATTGTTCTTGTTTTTTCACTGCCTATTATTGTTTATGGACTGATTTAATTTTTTTAAAGAAATATAAATAAATAAATAAAAGAAGTTTTATACTATCGTTTAGTTAGTGACTGTCCCAATCTAAAATCTTCTTTGCTCTTTGCTACTTTACATTATTTTTGTTAGTTTTAGACTTGCTTTATTTGGTTGACGTTGTTTTATGAGTTGTTATTGTTTGTTAAATTTGGTCAAGGAAAAATCTATCCGTCGGATTTCGAGGTCGCGAAAAGAATTAGTTTAGATTAATGTTTATTACATGTCAAGATTCAAATTTTTTTTTTCAAATTCATGTATATATTATTTGTTAAAAATGGCCGATGAAAGATCTATACATAAGATTTCGAGGCCTCCCCATTCAAAAAGTCGGAGAAATTTAATTTAGACTATTGTTAATTATATTTTAAAATTCAAAGATTAGCCAGGTTCATTATTTATTAAACCTGGCCGAGAAAAAAAATCTATCCGTCGAATTTTAAGGCCTCTCAATTTAAAAAGACGAAAAAATTTAGTTTAGAGTAATATTTGTTATATTACTAAAATTTCATGTCCCCAACTTTATTATTGGTTGTTGTGTGTTTTATTCTATTTTCTTATGACTACAAGTTTTAAGTTGATCTCAGTTATTGATTGATGTTATGCCTTAATTAATAATTTTCTTACATTTCTTTATCATTATTGTTATTTCTTTGCTTTATTGATTTGTTCTTTATCATAATTATTGTTTTTTTGTTTTATAGATTATATAATTGTTGTTTATTTTTCTTTATTGATTGATATAATTGTTGTTTCTTTTGCTTTATTGATTGTCACAAAAATGTTTCTTTTACTTTATTGATTGACATAATTAGGTTGCTATCATTATTTAATAATGTTGTTTATTTCATTATTATTATACTTGTCTTATATTGTGTATTTCCTCCTTAATTTGAAATAAAAATGAGTTTAGTCGGGACCCACAGTTGTGGATTCTGAAGAGTGCTAATACTTTTCCTTCAGAATAACTTAACCCTTACTCAGAATTTTTGATTCGCAGACTATTTTGTAATAATTAATTGGTTTCCTAATTATCCTTAAAATTAGGTGGCGACTCCAAAATTAAATTATTTTTCCTTTTTAAATTCTTTTATTCTTAAATAATTTTTTATTGAGTTGCCACTACGTTGTGCTTTCAGGATGTCAATAGAATGGCGACTCCACTAGTGATATTTCAAGATTCTAACCATTATGAGTTCGTTTTTTTTTCAAATTGAGGAGGATTTTATTTTATTTATTTATTTTTGTATTACATCACATGTGTACATATTGTTATTTGCATGTCTATATTTGCTTATATTCATTCATTATTTGTTTACTTATACGTATATTAATATTGTATTCATGACATATTTTCATTAATATTGAATTATGTATTTAAAAGAATGATTTTGCGAACCCGCAGTCGGTCTTTTTATTCATTTGACCCATCTTGGAATAAGTGACAATTTATTGATTCGTGATACATCCAATGGTTGTCATAGGTTCCATCCCAAGTCGTCCGCTTGGTCCCTAGTCTGTCAAAAACCTGTTTTATCTTATATATTGTGTTGATTATGTCTATTGCATTTATTTATTTATTCATCCATTTGTGTAATTATTTGTATATTATCATTGTATTCATGGCATGTTATTTGTTGCTTATTTGTATATTATACTTTTGTTATTTATTTATTTTTAATTTTGTCATTTTTTGCATAACATTTTTAGCCATTCGGCACTTTTATTTTCTTACTAAAATGATAGTTATACGGGTCACAACCATTCAATCTAAATATTTCCATTGGAGTACTTTGACGAAATGAGTTGATCTTGCTGGGTCAACGATCGTTAACTTCCCCAACTCAGGTTGTCCGTTTGGGTCATTGATCCACTTCAAATAAAGTTCACTCTTAGTAAACCTAGGTTAGGGCGAAACCAAATCCCTTATTTAGATGCATTTGTGTATAAAAATTGCATAATTTATTCTACATTTATATATTTAATATTGTGAAAGTACATATATTTTGTTTAGAATGTGATTTTTTTTCAATTATATCTGTTTGAACTACATTTGACCTGATTTACATTTTAACGGGATACGTAGGCGCCACAATGGCTCGGTCATATTCCCCCTAAATTTTCTTATTCATCACAATAAAAACGAGGGCAATTTTTTTAAAAAAAAAAGGCAAAAAGGAATTTTTTGTGTAAATATATATATTTTATTTAAAATATAATGTTGTTAATTATATCTGTCCGAACAACGTGTATCTGCTTCTCAATTCTTTCAGATACGTGGGCAACCTTTTACGGGTTCGGTGCTCTTTTTAAATTTTCAATTTTCAAAAAAAAATATAGAGTTAAATTGTATATATTTTATACTATAACCTCATGAACTACGCGTACCTGATTCCTATTTCCATGAGATACGTAGGCAACCATTTCTAGGTTCGGTGCTCCTTTTTCAATTTTCAAACAAAAAGAAAAGAGTCAAATTATACATGTTTTTCATTATAGTTTTACGAACTACGCGTACCTGATCCTTATTTCTTTGAGATATGTAGGTAGTCCTTCTTGGGTTCGGTATTCATTTTTCAAAAAAAAAAAAACTTTTTGTATATATTTTTAAAGTCATATCTTCAACTCAATAGATACCATTACATATAGAAGCATATAAATATTTGACGAGATGATGAAAATTAATTTTTGTAGTAAACCATAAATTCTTTTGGTAGCTCTCATTATATTTTTATGATGCTTGAAAACTCTCTTACACGCGTTCAAGATAAGAATAAAACCAACCTCATAGTTTCAATTGCATTGTGTGGTGAGTTTTGGATTAAAAAAACTCATTGTATTGCGTTATTGATCTAGAACTTGGCCTGGATGTTTGTTGAGGCGAAATCATGAGTATTGTTTGATTTGAGAAAGGATTGTAGGCCTTCTTTGACCCGTTTATGCCTTTCAAAGTCTACCAAATGACATTAATCCCTAGTGTTTCCCCGTTTGAGCTTGAAGCTTTTCTTTGGACAACCACATCTTAGTTGTTACTCTTCTAAGTACTTACATGCATAATCCCTCTCTTGACCCATCCTTCCTGAACGTACAAAAATATGCAAATACTAAAGTAAGGACGCAAGCTTGAAATTGTCAAAGGCGAAAGATGCAAAGTCTCAACATCAAAAATTCCAGGATGACTTCTAGAGACAGAAAAAGACAATTTAAAAAAAATAGAATAAACATGGCAAGGCCAAAAATACTCTCTGCAAAGCCAAAGAAAGATAAGAAGAAATTACTCTAACAAAAGGAAAAAGGGATGGTAAAATGAAAAGTTTTTCAACGAGTAAAATCTCAAGTCTCTATGAAGACGAAACAATACGAAAGAAACAACAAAAGGATCAAGCGTCAGATGTGTATCAGTTGTTAAAGCATAAATTTGTTGTGACGCTCAAAAAGGGATTAAGTCACCATTACCCCAAATATATATCTTATCCAGCACTTAATTCTGCAGTACAAGCCCATAACAAGTCTTACATGATCTCATTTCAAACATTCTCACATTAGTGGATATTTACATAAAGTCCAAGCATATGGTATCACAATTGCATGCATTGAATATCTTTTTTGAGTGTGAGAGTATTTTGCATAATGTCCTTAAATCCAAATATTCCATGTATGTGTGAGATGTGACTTTTTTTCTTGTGAGGGCACTTGACGTAAGAGAATTGGTTCTATTCAAATCTTGGTTTGAAGTAAGATGAACAAGTCTTGTTGATACTTAAACATATGTTTGATGTACCACTTGAATCTGCAGGAATTACTTCAAATCCAATTTCAGTTGAAACAAAAAGAGGAAGAAGAAATGATATAAATTTAATGCATTTCTAACTGTTGGTATGTCACAACCCAACCCTGGGGTCGTGACCAGTGCCCGATAGGAGCACGTAATCACATACTTAATCGAACCAAACCAGATTCACAACTAAATCAGCTAAGAATTCTACCGAAATTTCGGCAGAGTTTCCTCTGTTTTATTGAGTAAAGCATTCGGAAGTCTAAGTTGAGTTGGTCTTGCGTTGGAGTTAATTGGCGAGCGAAATTGAGGTATGTAAAGGTTTTCTTTTTCTTAGTATGAAATAGTACGTTTGATTTACGTCGAATATTTGAAAAATCCCTCTTCCTTTGCAAATTGGGTTTAAATATAATTT
>JAOTQR010000109.1:5277293-5290867 GCA_025774065.1 Solanum ossicruentum | reverse complement strand
GGAATTCGACTTATTAGGTGATTACGTGTCCCTATCGGGCACTGGTCACGACCCCAGGGAGGGGTGTGACAATATATATATATATAGCTTCGATTCAAATTTTGTATTTTTTTTAACAAAAATCATCTCATATGAACATGTGCTAATGCTAATTATTTTTGTTGAAGACTTAACTATGCACATAGCAAAATTAGTGAACATGGATAATATTTTTGTTGAAGACTTAACTATGCACATAGCAAAATTAGTGAACATGGACCACTTTCATAATTCATCTTATGATAACCTATCAAGTATACCAAATTTTGGTGAAATGAACTAAGCCAAAAATTGGAATTAAATGATTAATTCATGATTAATAGGTTGAGCTGATAATTAAAAGCTACCAGCTGACAAATTATATCAAAAAGGAAGCAAAGTGGATCCTTCATTGCACCAACCCAATTTTAATTGAGGAAAATTAGACCAAATATCCTTATTAAACCCCCTATATTTTATCTCTAAAATCTTTTATCTAGTATCAAAGTTTATTTTTTTTTAAAAAAAATTAGCATCAGTTTTGGGGCTTGATATTTTTCTGATGAGGGTCTTCCGAAAACAATCTCTCTATCTCGATGAGATAGTGATGAGGTCAGCGTATATTTTACCTTTTCTAGATCCTATTTGTGAAATTTCACTCGATATATTATTGTTGTTATTTTAATTTAGCATCGGTCAATTAAGCATTTGTAATACGTTTTGTTGTGTTTAACATTCTTGGATAAATAATGAATAATCATTAATAAGAAAATATTTAGCAACAACAAAAAGGGGGTTATTAATGCTCAAAGGGACACTTTGATCCTCTTCTAATACTTGAATTAGTAGAAGATTAGTCTCTCTTTTCCCTTTTTATTGTCATTTTTCACTTTTCGAAATCAACTTAACTAACTTTTCAAGTTAAATTAGATTACGTTTAGTTCAATAATTAAAAAGAAAAAAATAGATATTTCAAATCTATACAAAAAGTACTATAAATTACAATTTCATATAATACAACTTAAATACAATGTTAGTCAATGTTCATGTTGTTTCTTATAAAGTCAATCTAACTTTCAAAACTAAATTAGATTACATTAATATGATATTTAACAAAAAAAAATTAAGATATTTAAAAACTATACAAAAAGTACAAATTTATATAATAAAAAGCTATGTCAACTAAAAAAGAACAGGGACTATCGAGGAATTATTAGAGAAGAGAGAAAAAATAATTTATGCACCAGCCGGGAATGGACCCCGGGTCTGTAATGTTCCACCAATAGGCCACTTGTGCTAATTGTTAATAAATTCTTGGAAGTAATTAATTACATTAAATCTTCGCAAAATCCATTATCACCATATCATAAAGAGAAGGGGGAGAAGTGGCAGAAGATGCCGGAAGGAGTGCAGTGAAACGGCGAATCGACTGTCTTGAAGGCCGGAAGAAGTGCTGTTAAACGGCGAATCGACTGTTTTGAAGGCCGGAAGAAGTGCTGTTAAACGGCGAATCGACTGTTTTGAAGCTCTGTTTCCAGGTGAACTTTATACCTCTCTTTCTTATTCGCTTCCTTAATCTGTTTCCTGTTTTTGTTTAATTTTTTTTTAATGTCTGGAATGTTCTTATTTTCCTTTAATAATCAAAATAAAAAAAGCCCTTTGCATTGCTTTAATTGGTAGAATTACATAACTGATGCAAATAATCTGAGATTGAAGCTCAGCTGTTTGATATTAAGATATACATGGAGATAATATCTCAGATAGCTACTCAACTTAGCGTAATTCGTTTTTATGTTTTGGATTTGCGGTAATGGAGTCAGACTAATATGGATTTGCACTGGGAAGGACCCGTTCGGGATGGTAGGAGCAGCCTCATGCACTGTATCACATCCTTTCGTAGTAACTGGGGTGAATTGATATTGGCAATGGAAAAGCATCTTTCTTATGTAATTACTGCGGAAAATAGTTAATGATAAAGAATTAAATCTTGTTCATTTGAGCCAAAGTAACTCTTTACGAGGTCTGATCGATGTGGGGAAAATAGGATCCTAAATTAATGATTTAAAGGGTGGTGGCATTGGTGGGGGTGGTGTTGTTGGTTGTAATTTAAATGCCTATATATATAGTCTATCAATTTAAACGTTCTAAATTGCATTCTATAGCCATGTTCCATCATGAAGTTTTGGATCTTCTGTTTACAGGAAGAAAATGTCTCTTCTCGGTTCATCATTCATAGTTTCGGTACCCCATCAGAGTGTCTCTTCGTCCCACACAATTTCAGGGGAATCCCAACTCTTCCTCTCAACCAACTTCTCTTCCCTTAATCTAACAACCACCACCACAATAACCAATGTTCCTTACAGAAGGTCAATAATTAGGATGGGTGGTGGTCCAAGAACGTATCCCGGAGGTGTCTCAAAGTGGCAGTGGAAGCGTATGCAAGCCAAGAAATCTAAGCAGCTCCTTAAGGCCCGATTGGCTCGGGAACGCCAAATATACGAGATGAGAAAGCGGGCTGAGCTGAAAGCTGCTGTCTCTGAGCTTGAGAGGCCTTGGGAAGTGGTTGAAAAGGCACCTACTTTATTCTCTGTGGGTGCTGATGAGCATTTGAGAGTCTTGGCAGATCGGTTTCAAAAGCCTGGAGGGTTTGATATGTGGTCTGACAAAGATGGGCCAGAATTGTTCAAGTCTGAAGATGGATTACCCTCTGCAAGATTTTTCCCCAAGGGAGTTGTTCATAGCATTAAACCCTATGGAAACGTTGAGAATGCTGTTGGTGGTTTTGATGAATCCTCGAATTTGGGTTCAGATTCTCAAAGTGAAAGTGATAGGAAGGTGAGGATGAAGGGTAATAGACACGAACAAAAAAATTCAACAAAACTAAGAACTGTATCCAATAGAGAAGGAAAGCAAGGTTTAGTTTCTAATAAAGTGTCAAAAGACGGCGACAATCACACGGGCATGCAAAATAAGTTCAGGAAGAGCACAAATCAGAGGAAGTTATCTGGCCATGCTGAAAGATTTAATTCAGCGGAAGCTGGGACGTCGATGTCTAGAGTAAAGAATAAGGGTCATAGACCAGCTGATAGTGATGAAGAGCATGGAAGGTTTAATCTGGTAGACATGTTTGATGATTTAGATTCTCCAGTGTTTGAATTGAGTTTTCAAAACGATGGGAGTTACGAGCTTCAACCAGACAATTAAGAGTTCTGATGTATACAAGCTCAAGTTTGGTAGCAAGAATGTGTAAATCATCTTTGTTCATATGTATACTTTTACATCTTTTAACTATTCACTGATTAAATTTACATCGGGAACGAATAAGAACTATTGGTTCAGCTTGTGAAGCTTTTGTAGGATTCAAAAGGATTTACAACTTATCTTGAATTTTGATCTTACAATTGCTTATGATTGCCTACAGAATCCTTGATTACTATCCCTGCCTCTCCCTCAAGGTTGTGAGGAGGGAAGAAATAGTTTGCTACTTTTGTATCTTCTTCTGCTATTGGTTTCAAGCAATTTGAGCTTGTTGTGAACCTTCCATTTAGGGAGTGGTATTCCAGATCCAGGCTTTCCGATTTGAGATTGGGGACCCCCCATTCATTTTGGGTAAGTGAGTATCGATATATAACAGTTTACTTTCAGATGACTTCATGTTATTTTCTGTTTGAAGTATATATGATTTTTGTTGACTAGGAAGTTCTTCAATTTGTTTGTTTGAGGGCTGAAATGATAATTTCAACTTTTCTAGTCTATTGTCGAGGTTGTCTGGTTTAAAAGCAGCTGAATATCAAATTGCATAACTCATTGGTTCACAGTATGTGGAAGCGGAAGAGGTATGCTATATGCAGTGCTATTTTTCCAGTCAACAGATCACTAGTCTCTTGGTTTTGTGATCGTTTCTTGTTTTACCAAATAGCAATATGTACAAGAACCAAACTTAAAGTAAGTTGGCTGTGGACTGGACACCAAAGCCAAACACTATGTTACCATCTCATCCTCCTCATAACTAGTTATAACTAGTCTATATGACTTACTTTCTAATTTTGAACTGCTTAGTCCTCTACACACTACATCCTGGATACTTGTCTAACTATCATCGCTGCTGACCTCTGAATCCCTTGAAAAATCTGTAGTATTTCTTTTCTGCCAGACCCAAAAAAGCCATCTAGCAAGCACTGTTTTATGTAGTTCAACTTCTGACCTCTTCCTTGCATTACAATCTCAACCCATGTCATTCCTCCTGCCAGTTTAATACTGGCTTGTGTATCCCCTGCCATAGTAGCAACTTATTCTAGATTTCAGCAGTCACAGAACAGTTTGGACAAAGAGTCTATAGTCTCTGGTTCTGTGTTGCAGATTGAGGTTACTAAAACATCAGTGCTCCCCCATTTTGCAAGTCTGTCGCTTGTAACTTGTTAATAATCTTCTATGTGCTGCTAGGTTAAAAAACAACTAGTCACCTAGTCACAAGTTGTTAAAAACCAATTTACTTAAGGTAACTTTTAGGAATTCCCCTCTCATCACTTGATATAGCTTTCTTGATTGAGGAGGAAGGCCAGTCTAACCATTGATTCATACAATCCTGTATCTTCAATATATAGTCTTGTTTTGATGATTTTCTGAACCACTCAAGATGCTTGCATTGGTTTAGTTTCAATTATTAGGCCTCTCTATCCATAGCACTCATGGACCCATTGTATCCAAAGTTGATCCTCCTCCTTGCATAGGTTCCATAACAGGTTGCATATGGCTGCCAAGTTCCATGTATAGACATTCAACACATTGAACCCTGCTGCATCCCAGGACAACAAACTTTATCTCATGGTAACAATGCGTTCCTTGACGTTTCAATACCTCTTTTCCAAATAAATCTTCTACGTGTATCTGCAAGGGTGACCAAGTTGGTCGAGCAGGGGATCTCCCAACTAGGGGCTCTCAATTTTTGGAGTTTCACCCCCTATTTGGGATTCTCAAGTTTGAAACCCCCAGCATGCTTTCTTAGTCGAGTTTATCACGGGGCTTGCCTAGTGCGATTATTTTTCCTATGTGGTTTATGGGTTATTACACTAGAGCAAGGTTCCCTTTTCATCAGAAAAGGAAAACTTCTAAATGTTGTTTCTATCAATTCCAGTATGCTCTTTTAGTAGCACAAAAACATGACCACTTAGTTTTATAGTAAAGAACACTTTCTTGAGCAGCTATAGCTTTCTAGGTAGGATAGGTGCTTTGCAATCCAGGAGTTGATTTTACCAATCATTTTCTGGTAGAGATTGACACTGGACAATGGATATTCTTTTACTACTCAAAAGGTACTCCCAAGTACATGATAGGGAGTTCTCCCTCATCAACCCCAAGCACCTCTATAACATTAGATTTTGGCCTAACTTACACCCTAAAAGCTAGCTTAAAGGGAGGATGATTGTCCAAGCTCTATAAGTAATTTATTCATGTCATTAACCACCAATCTAGTACTTTTGTCATTCTTCACAACCTCTAATATGTGTTGCAACACTATATGACCAAGGCCTCCAATATAGATACAACTTTTCAACGGCAACAACATACCAGTGTAATACTATAAGTGAGGACTGACGAGGGTAAGATATACATAGATTTTACCCCCTATCCAATCTTTATAGGGTATAGAAGTTGTTTTCGATAGATCCCCTGCTCAAAAGAAAACAAATCAGCAGAGATAAGATGTTATTTTGTTGGCTATTTTTACTGCTAATCCTAGGTAATTTTTCATTTCTATCTTGAGACTTTATACGTAAGGACAGTTGTCCCATTCTCATCTTCTTTGTTACGAAAATGCCCCATTCTTTACCTAGATCCCTAATGGCCACAAATCTCTCTTTAATATCTTGGGTTATTTGATCATTGATTAGAATTAGGTAGGCATTAGTAATATAAAGATAAATTACAGGTGAATCTATGTTTTTTTATGTCGGGATTAAGGTTTTAGTTATTCATGTATTAATTATTCCATCCTGTATAAAATAATATATAGATTCTCTTATAATTTATACAAGTATTAGCTATGCGGATTTTTAAAGTGCAAATCAGGCACCATCTTGGGTATGTTGAATTTCATATATAGCAAAAAACGCTACCAAACAACGTATTACGTATTTTTAAGATATAAATAACTTAGTTCCTAATCAATTATTGAAGACATGAATATGGACCGGCCGCTGTCTACTTGACATAAAAAAAAATAATTTTAAGGATTTGATTCCTGATATGATGAGCAAAGATTTCTAGAAGTAGTATCTTGCTAAAAAAAAATAAAAAAGCCAAGTTTATAACTTCAATTAAGGAAAATTTGGGTTGGCCTGATGGCAATTTACTTGAGCCTTAGGGTGTACTTGAGCCTTAGGGTTTATTCCCTTATAAGATCTCAAGTTCAAATCCCACTAGATGTAAATAATTTTTGAGGACCATCGGATTGGGTAAAACCTGAATTAATCGTGGTGCACTTGCGGAAAACTCCTGGTGCAAATCAAAATTTTTTTTTACAGGAATCACATACTATATTTAATTAATTTCAAATATTCTTTACTTTTATTTTATAAATTTCTAAAATCCCTTTTTTCGGTAAACGCCTGATACACTCTATCTTTTTTCCGACAAAATCATCTTTTTTCAGCTAATATTTAGTCCCTTGTTGCATTATCTCCTTCATCGGCACCCTGGCTCTTCCTTTTTCCTCTTCCATTTTCGCTTGAATACTCCATGAAAAACAGATTTACACATACATGATCTTTTAACAATGAAGAAAAAAGGAGAAATCAAATCGAATAAGGACAAATCTTCAAGTTCAAAATCCCTCAGATCCAAAAATCTTTAAAAAAAAAATTCAAAGAAGAAAGCTCATCTTCAAGTTCAAAATCCCCTAAATTCAAAAATCTCAAAAAAAAAAAATTCGACGAAGAAAGCTCATTGGGACATAAAACTGAGTTGTTTACAATTTTTTTAATGGTGATTCATTGGGATATAAAATTGAGTCATATATATTTCTGGTTCATTGGGACTATATGGATTATTTTATTAGAAAAATATAGTGATTCATTTCAAAACTATGAATTGTTCACAACTTTTTAGATGATTCATTAAATATGGTGATTCATTTATATATAAAATTGAGTCATATATGTTGTTGATTCACTAGAATTGTATGGATTAAATACAGTGATTCATTGAGACACTTTTACTAGTTGTTATAGGTTGATGATTCATTGGGTGCATCATGCAAGGATGATACACCAATGAATCATATTAATGGGTTGATTTATTGAGACAATGGATCATACAATATGATTTATTGCAAAAAAAATAGTTTAACACACAACTGATTCACTGTATTAGATATTAATTACAATGAATCATTACTTATGAATCATGGTATGAGTGTCAGTATATCTGCATAGAGGTTAGTGGATCATACAATATGATTCATTGCAATAAAATAGTTAACACATGACTGATATTAGATATTGATTACAATGAATCATGACTTAATAATCATGTATGACGCAGTGTATCCGTAAAAATGTCTAGTGTATCCGCATTATGACCATTTCAAGTGGTTTTTGTAAATATGCAAATAGTGATTTTTGTAAATATGTCAATAGTGAAGATATATTATAATTTTTTAATTTCAATATGAGATTTATGTAAGTTATTTATAATTAAAAATACTAATAGAAAATTGAAATAACTAGTTCTGTAAGAATGTCATGGCTAAATAAATGAAATGTCTCTTTTTATAAATATATTCTAAAAGTATTAACTTAAGTCAAAGAACAAACAAAAAATAAACATTATAGATTTTCTTGAAGTAAAAATTCAAGTGAAAGAATAAGTTTAATGATCTTCTTTTGATTCAACTATCATCATAGAATAATAAACATTAACAACCATAGATTTTTCGACTATATTAATTAAGAATCATGTTAAATAACTAATTGATCAAATTATATTATCCATAAGATTCCAAAAATTAAAATATACAAAGGGAGATAATTGGTTATCTTATCTAGTCACAATAGTGGATTCGAAGTAAGATATTAAGGGGAATTTATTCCCACTATAAGCTCATAAGCAACTTAAGACATGTTCTAATTTTAGTAAAGTTATCACTAATGATTCCATAATTTTTAAAATGCTGATGATAATGATAACTACTATCTAGTTTTAAAAGGTAGACAAACTTTATTATCGCAAAAATGAGGGAGGAGATTACAAAATGAAAAATCGAACTTTTAGCAAATTTGATAGTTAAATTTATTATGTTGCATTTAGTGTATCTTATTAGTTTTTATTTAACACTACAGACTAATTCCTATTCACTATGATTGATTATTGAGCTATACTGACATCTAGTTTTTATGATTAAGAAAATGACAATTTCTTTTTTTTAGAAAAAATAAAATAATATTGGTGGAGCTCAAAGCTCCTTTATATGTAGAAATTAGCAATCAGTTTGATAAAGTTTGATTAAATGATTTAAATCAATTAAACAAGGTCTTAAACCTAAAATCCTAAAATGAAAGAAGATTTTGTTGGTTCTTTTCTAGACCTAATTGATATCTTATTGATTTAGTACTGTTTACTTGAATTAGATTCAAATGAAAATGTAAGACATTATTAAAAGTTGCCATTTTCTCATAATCTTTTTCATTGAAAAATATTACTATTCTCATAAATATTTTGATTGAATCAGCAAGAAAAAATAACGTTCCTTGTGTCTCATTTTATATGATTTACTTTCCTTTTTAGTATGTCCTTAAAAAGAATGACACACTTCTACATCTAACTTTAAAATGTTCATTTTAACCTTAATGAAATGATTTCTAACCACACAAATATTTCTTTCTTTTCTTAAACTCCATAACAAGTTAAAGTAACTCATACAAATTGGGACTAGGGAATAATATTATTATATGAAAAATTAGGAAGCTTCTCATCATTTCAGTGAGAACCTGTTTTTCTAATAAGCTGTTTCCATGGGAAATGAGTGCAAAAATCATGTTTTATAACATAATTTTTTTGGAAAAATTACGCGGATAAGCATACATATACTGGTTGACTAGCTAATATAGATATAGTTTGAATTAATTATGGCTCGCGACAAACATCTATCTGTAATTACAAATTGGGTTTTGAATAATCCGCATGATTTACATAAATGTGTGTGTATGATTATACAAAAAACTATCCGCGAATCAAATTGTATAGCGAAATATACAAACACTGTAAATTGTATAGCGAGTTATGCAAACGCTTTGCATGAATTATATAGCGAAATATACAAATACTATACAAAAACTGCGAAGCGAATTATACAAATGTTGTTATAACTATAGATACTAAATGTAATTATCCAAACTATAAGTATAGATATTAGAGAGGTTGATTAGTTTGTTGTTAGTTGGTTATTAGTTAGTTCAATTATTAGTTAGTTCAATTAGTTAATTAAGTCAAATTAATTAGTTAGTCAATCTTGGGAACTAATCCCATGAGGTATGGTCCACTGTAAATAATTGTATGTGCATTTATATAGATACACACACTTACTGTATAGATCAGTTAGAAAAAGGAGAAATAAAAATTCATCCTCTTCTCCATCTTCATCTCTCTCAAATGCCCAATCTTCACATGGTATCAGAGCGATTTCGATCCAAGAGGATCTGACTCACGAGGCTCGATAGAAGAGTAGAAGCCATTGACACTTGAAGAAGATGACGGTGACAGATGCGAATTTCACCTCAACTGGAATTTCGTCAGATACAGTCGATGCGGTGGAGAAGAACAAGAATTACCTCTTGTATCTTCACCCATCGGATACTCCTAGGAGCATACTGACTCCAGTTCAGCTCACAAGAGTTGAGAACTACTCACTTTGGAGTAGATCGATGTTGATTACACTCAGTGCCAAGAACAAATTGGGATTTGTTCTAGGAATTTGTAAGAAATCTCACTACAAACCCGAATAGGAAGAGTAATGGGAGAAATGCAATGCGTTTGTGCTTGCAAGGATCATGAACACAGTATCCAAGGAGTTAGTGAGTGGGATTGTGTACGTCTCGGATGCAACAATGGTTTGGGCTGATCTGAGTGAGAGGTTCAACAAGGTCGATGGATCTAGGAGTTACCTGTTTCATCGAGAAATTTGCACCTTAAGTCAAGGTAATTCGACTGTTTCAAGATATTTCACTAAGATGAGACTTTTGTGGGATGAATTTGATACTTTAGTGCCTCCACCAGCTTGTAATTGTGATAAATCCACAATGTATGTTGATCATATTCAGTACTTACATCTATTTGCATTTTTTATGGGATTGGATGAAGTATACAACCATGCTCATAATCAGATTCTTATGATGAATCCTTTGCCCAATGTGAGTAGAGCTTATACTATGATTAATCTCTGATGAAAGCCCACGTGTGACTGTTGGATCTAGAGTAAGTGGAGGAGTGAATGAGTCCATGGCAATGTATGCTGGAAAGGGAAGTTGCTATGCAGGATATGATTATCACAAGGGAAAATGAGTTTGTGACAATGCAGGAGAGAGTAACAATATAGGCAACTTCAATGTCCACAAGTAAAAAAGGAATCTGTTCTATGATTATTGTAAGATGCATGGACATACTAGAGACATCTGTTATAGACTTGTTGGATATCCAACTGATTGGAATTTCAAGAAGAAATTAGGACATGATATGATACAGAGTAATAGAATGCAGGTGAACCTGGGATGAGTTTGCTCCTATTGCTCCTCTGATGAAGGAAAAGAGCATGGATTCTGGCCCAATTGCCACACAGCCTGTCTTTACTCCAGGGTAGTACAATAGGATTCTGCATATGTTGAAGAAAGAAGAAGCAATATCAAGCTCAAGCAAGGAACTAGACAATATGGCAAACATGGCAGATATGATAACTATATCTAATGCTTTATTTGTAAGTAATGATAACACACAGATAAAGGATGAGAATGGAGAGGGAAATTGGATAGTTGATTCAGGTGCTACTTCTCATATGACTTACAAGTTGAATAAGCTTTGTCATGTATCTAATTGTGCAAATAAATTAGTGCATTTGCCCAATGGTGAGACTGCACCAGTGTCACACACTGGTTCATACTGCTCAGATGATGTAGATATGTTAGGAAATGTGTTGGTGATTCATGCGTCCAAGCATAACTTACTATCAGTGTCTAAATTGACAAGGCAATTAAATTGCTCAGTTAATTTTTTCCCTGAGTTCTTTGTGCTTCAGGACCTCTTCAGTGGAAAGGTGAAGGGGATTGATAAAGAGGTTGATGGACTGTATTACCTACCTACTGCAGTACAGTGTGAGAAGAGAAAAAGAAGTCAAGCAGTGTTGATGGCACAACACTCCAATGCAGATAAGCTGCTGTGGCATAATAGACTGGGGCATCCTTCTATAAGAGTGTTACAACATATGTTCATAGATAATAATTTCAGAGATAGTGATGCATGTAGCAAGTGTCCTATTTGTCCACTTGCCAAACAGACTAGATTGCCATTTCAATTGAGTATGTCCAGAGCACTAGCTATCTTTGACTTGATTCATCTTAATGTATAGGGACCCAATAGGATTGCTACTCATAATGGTTTCAGATTCTTTCTAACCATAATTGATGATCATTCTAGAATTTGTTGGTTGTATCTGCTGAAGTTTAAGACTGATGTGTTTTCAGTTTTGAAATCATTTTTGTCATTGGTAAAAACTCAGTTTAATAAGATTGTCAGGAGAATAAGAACTCATAATGGAACTGAGTTCTTTAACAATGAATGTTCTAGTTTACTGAAATCTCTTGGCATTATTCATGAAAGTAGTTGTCCATACACTCCACAACAAAATGGAATGGTTGAAAAAAACACAGGCATATACTTGAGGTGGCCAGAGCAATCAGATTCCAAGGTAATATTCCAATCAGATTCTGGGGAGAGTGTGTGCTGGCTACTGTATACCTGATCAACAGAATCCCTACTCCAGTTTTGAAGAGTAAGTCCCCATATAAGCAGTTTCATGGTCACAGAGCAAACATTGATCATCTAAGAACCATAGGTTGCTTGTGCTATGCAACCAAAGTGATCAAACAGGACAAATTTTCTCCTAGAACTGAAGCTTGTGTACTGATGGGATATTCACCAACCCAAAAGGGTTATCTGTTGTACAACTTGTCTCAAAGAAAGTTCATCATCAGCGGGAATGTTATATTCAAGGACGATGTATTTCCTTTCAAATAAGTGCTCAACAGGCAGAAGACACTATTTTCTGCTGAACCTATTGCAGTATCATATGACTTCCCTATATGTGAAGAAGATAGAGAACTCTCTGTGCCTCTCTCTGCAACTGATGCAAGCCTAGGCAGTGATCCCTCAATCATGCATAATGATGTACCATGGCCAGAGGGTAGATCTGCTAGTGATCCCACTGTTACAACTGAATTGGTGCTTAGAGGAGCTGAGGAAATCCTAACCAGAAAGTCCATCAGAAACTCTCGTCCTCCCATTTGGATGAAGGACTATGTGTCCCATGCAATTAGAACTCATCATCACTCTCAGAGCAACTATATGTCCTATGACAACATTTCACCCCAATACAAAGCCTATCTGTCCATGTTCTCCATAGAAGTTGAACCCAGAACCTTTGAGGAAGCAGTCAAGGACAACAGGTGGATACATGCTATGCAACAGGAAGTGCAGACTCTGGAAGAAAATGAAACCTGGGAAATATTCAAGCTACCTGAAGGAAAGAATCTTGTTGGCTGCAAATGGGTGTACAAGATCAAATATAAGGCTGATGGTCAGATTGATAGATTCAAGGTCAGGCTAGTGGCCAAAGGATATAGCCAAACTGAGGGGATTGACTATCAAGAGACATTTTCTCCAATTGTAAAGATGACAACAGTTAGATTCATCATAGTATTGGTTGTTACTCAGAACTGGAACATCTTTCAAATGGATATCTTTAATGCATTTCTACAAGGTGATCTGATTGAAAAGGTGTATATGGAGCTACCCAAAGGATTCTACAGTGCTGAGAAGGGAAAAAATCTTGTGTGCAAGCTGGTAAAGTCTCTATATGGACTTAAGCAGGCTTCAAGACAATGGAATGCCAAGTTGACTGAAGCATTGCTACACTCAGGATGCTCACAAAGCCATCTGGACTATTCTTTGTTCATAAAGAAGAGGGATGGTGGAATAGTGATAGTGTTAGTGTATGTGGATGATCTATTACTCACAGGGAATGATGCAATGTTGATAGAAGAGACCAAACATGTCCTACACAGTCACTTCAAAATCAGACTTGGGTGAACTTAAATATTTTCTGGAAATTGAGTTCATGAGATCAAGTATGGGCATATTGATGAATCAAAGAAAGTATGCACTTGAACTAATAGCTGAAGCAGTCCTAGGCAATGCCAAGGCTAGCATGACACCATTGGAATACAATCAAAAGTTGACTATCGTTGAGTTTGATCCGGATACTGCGTATGAAGACCTTCCAAGGTACCAAA